>BMAC01001408.1:33486-49974 GCA_014905375.1 Phtheirospermum japonicum
GGTGTTTCTGAAAGTAGCGCCAGTCCGAGGTGTTGTAAGGTTTGGTCAAAGGGGGAAGTTTAAACCAAGGTATATAGGGGCGTTTGAGATTCTTAAGAGAATTGGAGATTTGGCCTATGAGCTTGCGCTACCACCCAGTTTGTCGAGCATTCATAACGTCTTCCATGTGTCGATACTAAGAAAGTATGTCTGACGATCCACACCTTATTGTGAGTTACGAAGAGCTCGATGTTAATAAGGATTTAACTTATGAAGAGGCTCCGGAAAGCAATTTTGGATCGTAAGATACACCAATTAAGGAACAAGGAGATAGCATTGATCAAAGTGCAATGGAGACGTCATGGGATGAACGAGGCCACTTGGGAACAGGAGGAAGAGTTCAAAGCGAAGTATCCAAATTTTGGCATTTCGGGTAAGTGCGGAATTTTGAGGACAACGGGAATAGGTTGTAACATCCATACATCTAATGCATATTTATTTAATTATTTATTTATCATCATGCATTAAAAATATAATTTTAGTCCCAAGCTCGTCGCCATAAACAAATTCCTATTTTTGTTTTTAAATAATCTAAGAATTCTAATTAAACGAATTTATAGTTCGTTTTCAAATAAAAGTATATTATCAACTTCTAAGATACTATTATAATTATTTAGTAACTTATTAATTTATTTAAATTACTATTGGGTCGTCTATGAAATAATTTCAAATTTTAAAATTATTACATTTATTTATATTATAATTATTTTAATAATTATAAAATACTATTGGGTTGACAACGGAATTATTTTAATTTTAAACGTAAGTCGTCAATTGGGATGACTCCTTTTGGACTTTAGATACGAGCCCAATGACAAACCGAGCCCACTAAACTCCCACCCTAACTTTCCAAATTTAAAACCACCTTTAGTTTATAAACAAAATTTCATTTTTCTTCTCCAGCCATTCCTAATCATCACCCCCAACCTTCACAACTTTCAGCTTTCTGTAAACAGCTCGCAACAGGTAAAAATCTATTCTAGTGTTTTCCTAAAAATGTTTCAAGAATGTATATCGTTTCATCCATATTACGGCATATTACGGCAACCATCGTAACCGAATCGGCTGCCGATTCCAACCACAAACCCAAACATCCATTGTCATCGTTCCCAGTCGATTCCTTACAACCCCTGTCCAAAAACCCAAACGATCACCATTCCAAACCAAACTACAGCCACCATCTCCACGCCAACTGCTGAAGTGCTGGCACACGGCACCGTCCAACTCAAATGCAGCCAAACCACGGCCAATCCCAAACCATACACCCTTGCCAAAAAAATCAATAGTCGCCGACACCAAACAATTTCCGGTCAAAATCCATATCTTACACCGCCACCCGAACAAAACCCAGGAGATCCACGATTTCAGCACCACCGCCGCCCGGTCCAGCCACGGTCAACCGGCCCGGTCTCGATTGGTAATGCCCAGCCGTGACAACCACCAACCATGGACGTGCCACCCTTTCAAATCGCCACTCCACACCTCCGATTTTGCAACCACCGGCCGAATCGACACCAGCGGCCACGATCTCAACGCCGCCACCGTCCGAATCAACCACGGTCCGACCGGCCCGATCCAAATCGCCGCCCCAGCGCCTTCCATCAACGCCACCAACCACCACTGCAATCCAGTCGAACGAGGAGAGGGGACCACTGCTTTCCACACAGCCACCTACGCCGCTCGCGGTTTCTGCGGTTTCTATCCGCCCACGCCGTTAATTTTCCGAAGAGGACAGAGAGGACCTTGCACCCTCCGAATCGGACCTGGCCCCACCGCGTGGCGTTGCCGCCAGAAAATGCTGCCGACAGTCAGCCCATCACCGCCGTTTCACCGGTGCTGCGCCGCATGCCGATTGCCAATTGTTGCGCCGATTGTCATTTTCTGTTTTGCAAAGAAAGGAGGGGAAGAAGACGGGTGTGAGGTTATAAAGGGCTGGTATCCTCCTTTTATACCCAGATAACTTTCCCACATTTCCAGTTTAACCCCCAGAAGACTAGCCCACTTCAATTTGAACTCCCAACTTTACCATCCTTTCAATTTAACCCTCAGTTTTGCTAGAAACCTAAATCCAGCCCTGAAACATTTTATAAAAATACTTTTCAGTCCAGTTTATTATTATTATTATAATAATAATTATTATTAGTATTATTATTATTATCATTAATATTGTTTTTATTATTACTATTATTATTATTATTATTATTACTATTTTAAAAATGAAGAATACTAATTTAAATATAATTTTTAATTTAATAGGTGACAAGTAATAAGGGGACTTAGGATTTCAACTACGTGCATTCCACTCGATTTTCCACGGCATTTTTTACGAGGTAGGGATTAACATGGCATCATCCTCATCCTCATGAGCAGCAGCATCAGCAACATTCACTCTTTGCTTTCCTTTGTCCACCGTAGCAGCAGTAGCCTCTCCAGCCTCTCTAGTAGCCTTCTCTCCCCCTTTTTGTCTAGATTTCAAAAGGAGCATTTTGGAGAAGAAGTCTCGCACTTTCTCCAGCCCAGCTAAATGGGCCCGAGCCCCATCAATCTGCTTATCAACCAAGCGCAACTGATCCTGTAAATCAGACACAGGAATAGGGATAGAGAGACAAGTGTTAGTCCCTGTGTTAGTAACACTGGGACCAACATCTGGAGAAGCAATGGAGGTGTCCATTTCCTCGTCATCCGATAATTCCAGCGTCAGGTCCCACAATACGATGCGTCCCTTCAAAGTGCTTGTGGCTCAGTCCAAACAAGCCAGGCTCACCGCTAAAATGCTCATCTTTGTATTTTTGAAGACCCTGATCAGCAAAAATCGAATAGATGAGTGAGGGAAAGGGCAGACCAACTTTCGTAGCAGTGGTGTCATCAAACTTCATCACACAGTCAAACACGGTTTGGTTAAAATTAAATTCAAATCGCCACTCCACACCTCCGATTTTGCAACCACCGGCCGAATCGACACCAGCGGCCACGATCTCAATGCCGCCACTGTCCGAATCAACCACGGTCTGACCGGCCCGATCCAAATAGCCGCCCCAACGCCTTCCATCAACGCCACCAACCACCACTGCAATCCAGTCGAACGAGGAGAGGGGACCACTGCTTTCACACAGCCGCCTACGTCGCTCGCGGTTTCTATCCGCCCACGCCGTTAATTTTCCGAAGAGGACAGAGAGGACCTTGCACCCTCCGAATCGGACCTGGCCCCACCACGTGGCGTTGCCGCCAGAAAATGCTGCCGACAGTCAGCCCATCACCGCCGTTTCACCGGTGCTGCGCCGCATGCCGATTGCCAATTGTTGCGCCGATTGTCATTTTCTGTTTTGCAAAGAAAGGAGGGGAAGAAGACGTGTGTGAGGTTATAAAGGGCTGGTATCCTCCTTTTATACCCAGATAACTTTCCCACATTTCCAGTTTAACCCCCAGAAGACTAGCCCACTTCAATTTGAACTCCCAACTTTACCATCCTTTCAATTTAACCCTCAGTTTTGCTAGAAACCTAAATCCAGCCCTGAAACATTTTATAAAAATACTTTTCAGTCCAGTTTTATTATTATTATAATAATAATTATTATTAGTATTATTATTATTATCATTAATATTGTTTTTATTATTACTATTATTATTATTATTATTATTACTATTTTAAAAATGAAGAATACTAATTTAAATATAATTTTTAATTTAATAGGTGACAAGTAATAAGGGGACTTAGGATTTCAACTACGTGCATTCCACTCGATTTTCCACGGCATTTTTTACGAGGTAGGGATTAACATGGCATCATCCTCATCCTCATGAGCAGCAGCATCAGCAACATTCACTCTTTGCTTTCCTTTGTCCACCGTAGCAGCAGTAGCCTCTCCAGCCTCTCTAGTAGCCTTCTCTCCCCCTTTTTGTCTAGATTTCAAAAGGAGCATTTTGGAGAAGAAGTCTCGCACTTTCTCCAGCCCAGCTAAATGGGCCCGAGCCCCATCAATCTGCTTATCAACCAAGCGCAACTGATCCTGTAAATCAGACACAGGAATAGGGATAGAGAGACAAGTGTTAGTCCCTGTGTTAGTAACACTGGGACCAACATCTGGAGAAGCAATGGAGGTGTCCATTTCCTCGTCATCCGATAATTCCAGCGTCAGGTCCACAATACGATGCGTCCCTTCAAAGTGCTTGTGGCTCAGTCCAAACAAGCCAGGCTCACCGCTAAAATGCTCATCTTTGTATTTTTGAAGACCCTGATCAGCAAAAATCGAATAGATGAGTGAGGGAAAGGGCAGACCAACTTTCGTAGCAGTGGTGTCATCAAACTTCATCACACAGTCAAACACGGTTTGGTTAAAATTAAACCGCGTTCCTTTTCCAATATGAAATAAAGCCTTTCCTTGTGACCGCGTGACTGTAGTTGTATTGGTCGTCGGGACCCAGTTGCACACAACTACTTTATGAAGCACAGATTAGAGAGAAGTGAGGTGGGATCTAAGAAACCTCTTCGTCCACTTCGTCACTTGCCCACCATTTAAAAACTTGGCCACTTCATCAAAGTCGTCAACCGAGGCCCCTTCATCATCATCCTTAGTCCCGGAGAATCCATTTATCATTGAGGGAGTGAAAGAATACATTTTTTCACGTACATAAACCTTACCATACCACTCAGACAGCTGATTAGAAATCGAGGGAAGCATGTTGGCGTAAAATTCCAGAACTGCCTCCCGTTGATATGGCACTACCGTTGTCACAATAGAGGTTAGCCCCTTTCTGCTCAGAAATTTGTTTAAATATTTCTTCTTAAACAGTTCGAAGTCAACTCTCCTCTCTTCAATCAGCAATCAGTTATGTAGTCCATTGCATCTGTCCTTGGCTTCACTCGTATAAAAGCGAGGAACATAGGTACTGCCCACGTCCAGCTCGTCATCATCAGAGTCATCTCCCAGGTCAACACTCCTTGATTCTTCCTCTTCAGTGGCATTGTTCTCAGGACCTTCCTGTCTAACCTCAAAGTTAGCATCATCTGAATTGTCAGATGCAGTGTAGTCTGAAGTGGAGACATTTTGCGCAATATTCTGATTAGAAAGAGATGAACTGACAGCTACAGGAGAATTATCAGGCAGGTGTTTGCCAACATCCTCACTCACATCAGGATTACTAGCAGAAATAGTCCTTTCTGAGGACTGACTGGAGTCTGATGTTGGTTGGGCAGGGGAATGGCATGCAACAATAGCAATTGGAGCCACGGACCCCGAAGCACCCTGCATAGAGATAGACCTACCTAATTTCAATAGTAAAGATGCTAAAGGTGCATCCTCATCAACTAGCATATCCTCCGTATCAACCTCCCTAGATTGTGAATCTGGCGCTACCATGTTCTGAGGAGTGAGACGCTTCCTCTTAGCACAAAACTTGCGCACCATTTCAACTTCTGAATTGGAAAAAAATGGAGTAACATGTATCTCCTCCTTCTCTACAACTAGACCCTCCAGAGGAGCATAGTCTATATCATCACTGTCCGTCAAGCAGTCAACATCTTCAACAAAAGACATCCTTTCCAGCGGAATACTTCTGGGTCCACTGGACTGGCTTTTGAGAACAGCATGCAGTATGTGACCCCGGTTTATCCCTCTCAACCGTCGAGAGTGCTTAAGCATTGGATTTCCAATCCCCCCACACGTTTCTGCAATTAGTTTTAAATTTGGCAGATTATTTATATCAATTTCATTCCCGGGGTTACCTGGGAGACTCGCGGCATAGGGTTCCACGGTGTCACCGGCGGGCATCAAAACTAGACCAGTCGACAAACTTTGTTGTGGTGGCATTGCAAAAGAGACCCCGATGTCAGGTCCTTGTGTTGGAGCAGATCCACCAACATTTGCATCCATAGCGGAGAGACTTCCGTGTTCGCCTCAAATATCAAGGGGAACGTACCTCGAAAGAGTACCGGTGGCACCACTGTCCTCCGTCATCATCACCTTTTCTGATGGAGAGCAGGCAGGCTTTCTCGATGCCTTGGTTTTCCTTGGACTCATCCTCAATCAGAAATTAGGGTTTAGTTTGGTTGAGGGAGCTGAATGCGAAAGGGGTTTCGTGTTGAGAGTACTTTTGACTGGTTCGAGGAAAGAATCTGACACAAAAATACAACTTTAAACAAATTGTGAGTAGATGAAAAGAAACAATTACCATCAGGCCTGGAAAGATTGGAAGTGACAGGCCCAATCTTCAAGCCCAACTCTAATAAAAACAAGTGCAACAGTGACTCAGGTCCACACGACTCTGATTATAACCCACTTGACAATACGGCATCAAAAAGATAATAAGATTTGAGTAAGAGAAAAACAAATTTTTGTTATGAGCACAGCTTTACCAAAAAAAATTTTAAGAACTAAATTCACCAAACATACATGTCGTAAAGGTATGCCTAAAAGGAATGACCTAATATAAAAAAAATATCACATATGGTTCACAAATGCAGTGGGGTGTTGGTTCTTTGTGTGATGGCATTGGCACTGGCATTCGATCAACAAAGTCAATGAGCTGACAATTCTTAACTCGGCGAATGACATGGTCATTTGTGTTTGAGGATATTTGTGTCCGGGAGTAAAGAGGATCTGCACTTAATCAGCATATTAACAGTACATCAAAGGAATCTTTGATTTTTGATTTCAGCACAATGGCAAGAAAAATAGTCATTTAAGAACGAATAGTTGGGACATCGTTCAAACTTTTTAATTCAAAATCTTATGCACACCGAGAGAAAACTTGTTTCTGCAAAAGTCAGCCCACAATTATTTATTTTGAAACTTTCAGTCCCTTTTGACATCACATTAAAACCGTCAATGTTCCTGCAATTTGTGAGTTGTGCAAGGACTATTATGTGTTATGAAAAAAAATAAAAAAGTGCATGTTGAAAATAGTATGCTGCAGCTGATGTTACTAGGGGTGCTGCAGCATTTCTGGTAAAAAAAAATCAAAAATCACATAAGCCGAGAGACTTCCTTAATCTAGAAAATCCCTCATAGCCTAATGCTTTGGTGAATATGTCAGCCAGTTGATGTTCAGTTCCAATATGCTCAATAATCACAACATTTCTCTTAACCAAATCTCGAATGAAATGATGCCTGATGTCTATGTGTTTTGTTCGAGAGTGTTGTACAAGATTCCTTGAGATGTCAATTGCACTTGAGTTATCACACAAAACAGTAAGAACATGACTTCGTAACCCATACTCCTAAATCATTTGTTTCATCCAGCGTAGTTGGGAACAAGCACTACCTGCAGCCACATACTCAGCCTCGACAGTTGATAGTGACACCCAGTTCTGCTTCTTGTTGTACCAGGAGACCAGATTGTTTCCTAAAAAGAAACACCCACCTGTTGTACTCTTCCTATCATTAGCATCACCTGCCCAATCAGAATCAGTATATCCAACAAGATTAGAGTTAGTGTCCTTCGTATACCAGATTCCTAGATTGCAAGTTCCAGCTACATATCTAATTATGCGTTTAAGTGACTGTAGGTGAGTTTCTTTAGGATCAGATTGATAACGAGCACACAACAAATGCTATACATGATATCTGGACGACTGTCAGTTAAGTACAACAGACTTCCAATCATGATCCTGTACGCAGTGTGATCAACACTTTCACTAACATCATCCCTTGACAGTTTTTGACTCGATCCCATGGGGGTCTTCATGAATTTGGCATTGTCGAGACCAAAGCGCTTCACCAGATTTTTTGCATACTTCGCCTGAGACAAGAAAATTCCATTTTTAAACTGTTTAATTTGTAACCCCCAAAAGAACGATAACTCACCTTCCATGCTCATCTCGAAAGTGGTAGACATGCTTGTCATGAAGTCTTTGAGCAGTTCATCACAATTGAAACCAAACACAATATCATCAACATAGATTTGAGCAATTCGTATATTGTGATTGTTTTTCAAAATGACCAGTGTTTTATCAACTTCACCACGTTTGAAATTCATTTAAAGAAGGTGTTGAGTGAGCCTCTCGTACCAAGCCCTAGGTGCTTGTTTCAGCCCATAGAGGGCCTTTTTTAGTTTGAAAACATAGTGTGGTCTACGAGGATCTTCAAAACCTTTGGGTTTCTCAACATAAGCTTCCCCATTTAAAACACCATTTAAGAAAGCACTTTTAATATCCATTTGGTGAAGAGTAATGTTCAAGTGACAAGCAATTGCTAGTAGTAATCTAATTGACTCAATTCTAGCTACAGGAGCAAATGTTTCATCAAAGTCTATAACTTCCACCTGAGTATAACCTTGAGCCACAAGTATGTCTTTGTTTCTTACTATATTTCCCAGTTCATCAGTCTTGTTTCTGAAGATCCACTTAGTTCTAATGACGTTTCCACCATATGGTCGTGGTACCAAGTCCCATACATCATTTTTGGCTAACTGGTCCAATTCTTCTTGCATGGCATTTATCCAGTATTCATATTTAAGAGCTTCCTCCACCTTCCTGGGCTCTATGGTGGACACAAAGCAAGAGTAATTGGTTAGAGAATAGCATGAAGCCATACATACCAGTTTTACCATTTCCTTGAAATTGATCTGTTTCTATCGTGTGCTTCTTTCGTTCAAAGATCCAATGACTTGGGATATGGGGTGATTCTTCTGTATCCTGGAGGATATATCTCTGTCTAGAGATGCAAAGATTATTTCAGAAGACTGGTCTTCTTCAGAATCAGAGGTTTCAACATCAGTGTCTACCTGCAACTGCGATGTTGACTTTCAGTAACATTTGGTGCAGTTTCAGATATCTCCCTTGGAGTCAGTAGGGGAGATGCTTGTGGACTTTGAATCAAATCAACCACATCATCCTCAGCAGAACTTCCCGAGATGGCTGCAAGTTCATCGAACCTAACATTCACAGACTCAAGCATAGTACGAGTTCTTAGATTAAACACCTTATAAGCGTGGGTATTTACTGAATATTCCAAAAAGACACACTTCTCGCTTTAAGAATCAAATTTTTTTAAGTGAGATCTATCATTCAATACATAACATATGCAACCGAAAACATGAAAGTAGTTCAGGTTAGTTTATTTCCAACAAGAAGCTCGTAGGGTGTTTTACAAGTCCCTACCCAAAAGTATACTCGATTAGAAATATGACAAGCTGTGTTAAGAGCTTCTGCTCAAAACCTTTTTGCCAGATTTTTTGAAATTAACATGGTTCGAGTCATTTCTTGTGAGGACCGAATTTTACGCTCAGCAATTCCATTTTGTTGAGGCGTAACTCATGAGAAATGCCATATTTGTCGCAAATTTTTTGAAAAGATGAGTTCTCAAACTCTTTACCATGATCTGTCCTAATTCTGCCAATTTGTCATGAAAATTTGTTACTGACACGCTTGGACAATTTTCGAAAACTTTCAAAGGTTTCAGACTTTCTCGAAGAAACTCAATCCAGGCGAACCGAGAGAAGTCATCAACAATAATAAATGAGTATTTCTTACCACCCATACTTTCTACCTCGATAGAACCCATAAGATCCATGTGAAGCAGTTCCAGGCATCGAGTGGTGTTGAAGTGTTGGGTTGCTGGATGAGACACCCTTGTTTGTTTCTCTTTTTGACAGTCCCCACACACGGATGGCTTGTTAATGATCAGCTTGGGAATTCCTCTTACAGCTTTTGACTTTACAAGTTCGCCCATCATCTTGTAATTGACGTGACCCATCTTTTGATGCCACGGTTCGGTCACAGACGATTGCGCACTTTGACACCAGACCTTGCAGTTCACTTTGTAGCAGTTGTTTGTGGTACGTGTTCCAGTGAGGATGCAACAATTTGTGTTGTAGAAGACTTCACAGGTATCTCGGCTAAACTTTACATGAAGATCATCATCAAAAAGTTGACTGATGCTTATGAGGTTGGCAGCAAGACCCTTGACAAGTAGCACATTTTGAAGCTTAGGCAACCCTTCAAAATTCAGGGTACCTTTTCCTACAGTCTGTCCATGCGCTCCTCCACCGTACTGGACTTTGCCTCCTTTGTGCTGAACAACATTGGTCAAGTGTTCAACCGTTCCTGTCATGTGTCTGGAGCACCCGCTGTCAAATTACCATGAGTCCTCATTTCTGGACTTCAGAGAGACATAAATCATGTTGCACTGAGTGTCTTCCTTCTTTACCCATACCATTCTATTTTTGCGAGCGGTGTTAGTCCTGATGTTAGGATTTAATCACTGGCATTGTTTTTCTTGGGAATGAAGCTTTTTCTGACTCGAGTTTCTTACAGAATGGTCTGATGTGGTTCGGTTTTGAGTAGTGATGACAGATGTAGGTACGCTTTTCTTCGCTTGATTTTGTTCACAGAGACAGATCCTTCGGAGGATTTGTCACCTTCTTTGATAAATACTGGACTCACAAATCCTATCCCATGTCTGACCATGGTCCCAATAGATAGGATTTCATCAAGTTTGGTTGATCCAGTGTTGAGTTTCTTGAGTGTCATCATGGCACCAAAGAGATCCCCTCTGGTTCTGTCCAGTTCTTCTTCTCATTTGGTCAAGAGAGTTTCCAGTCGCAACACCACGGATTATTGTTCCTTGTCTGCTCATGTTAGTCTCTCATTTTCTTTAGAGAGAACTTTGACCTTCTGAAGTAGTTGGCACCAATTTTCATACAACTCTTCATAAGCTGTAGCAAACTCTTCATCGCCTTCAGTTGTGGTGACAGATTTGAGACACACAATGTTACTCAGACTGTCAGTGTCATCCCGGATAACACAGGTGTTCATCGCAGCAACCACTTCGGTTTCTTTTAGTTCCTCATCATCATCTCCATCACTCATGGCGATGAAATTCTTCTTCCTTAGAGTATTGGCACACTCATACCTATAATGTCCAAATCCTTTGCACTCATGACACTGAACATTGTCCAGATCCTTGGTATTATTTGATTCTTTGGTTCAGATTCCGCATTTGTAGGTGTTAAATCTTTTCTTTGGAACTTATTGGAAGATTGTCCCAAAGGTTGAGGAGTGCTGGGTTCGGATGCGGACTTGAGGTGCCTATTCAGGGGCTTTCTTGAGATGTTATTTTTCTTCAGGAAATCACCAAATTTTCAGGTGATGAGAGCAATGCCATCCATATCTAAGTTTGCATACTTGGCATCGTGTGCTATGGAAACAAGGTCAAAGTCTTCGTCTTCAGAATCTGGGGTGGAAATGAGGGCGATGCTCCTTCCTTTTGGTTGCTTGATGTTTTGTTCCATCTCATAAGTCTTTAGTGAATCAACGAGTTCACCAAAACTCATGACAAAAGTGTCTTTGGCTTGTTCGATATCAGTGATCTTCGTATTGAATTTTTCCTTTACTGATCTCAGGAATTTGCTCACAAGCCTTTCATTTGAGATAGGAGATACCAGAGATTGACATTCATTTGCAATGTCAAGAAACTTTGCACTGTACCTGGCAATGGTTTCACTTTCCTCTATTCTTAGCACTTCAAATTGTGTCGCTAGCATTCTTAGTTTGGTTCTTTGGACTCCTCTGGATCCTTCACAGAAAAGTTGAAGTGCCTCCCATGCTTCTTTGGACGTTTCTAGGATAGAGATGATTCTGAAAAAGGACACATGCACAAAGATGTAGATGGCATTCAATGCTTTTGCATTGGCATTTGAAATAGCAAGTTCTTCTGAAGTCCAATCAACCTCGTTTTTCAAATGATGTTGCCGTCCGAATCATCTCTCCTGGGAGCCTCCCATCCAGTTAGAATTGCATGCCAGGATCTTTCGTCCATCGTCTTAATATATGCTCGCATCCTGACTTCCAAATTGCATAGTTTGTTCCATCCAACACAGAAGGTCGGATTGCAACGTTCATTGCATTATCCATTGTTGTCCTTCAAAGTCCACAGGATTCTCACTTAGGAGAGTCAAGTGATCACTCTTGATACCAATTGTAAGTTTTGAAGGGCTTCAATAACTTATATGAACGTTGATGTCAGTAATAATGTTGGAACATCCTTACTAACATATATGCAAAAATGTAACTCAACAATAATTTTTGTCTGTGAGTTAAAATAACTCACACAACGTGACCGTAGGATAAAAGATATATTACTAGAAAATTTTACAGATCCAACATAAGGGAATCTAGTAATATCACAAAAAGAAATGTAAAACAAAATTGCTCCTAAAAGTTATTCTCGTTCGAACAAGTTGAACTTCGAAGAATAAACATAAAACGGAGCAGGGATGATGTAGTGGTGTTTCTGTTTTTCTCTTGCTTATCTTTGTGATCTCACCAAATAAAAAACGTCAAGTACTTATAGCACAACTTCCTTGAAGGAGTCCTTGTTACACATAACAAGGTCTTGATAGTTATCTCTTAAGATATTCAAGAGATAAGGACTCATATGTCTACTAACATTCTAACCAATACCAGAGTTCAGAAAGGCAAACATTCTTTAAAAACTAATAACGAAATTAATAGAGTTAAAATCCGCCGTGGACAAAATCCTATAAAAAATCACTTTGCAATATCTTAGTTATCGTGCACATTGCTCCAAAGTTTCCACCAGCAGGAGAAGAATGTCATTGTTGAATAATTTACCCACTAATCTTGTGAAACACATCTCTGAACAATCATATCATCACATTTCTTGAACAACAATGGCTCATCCCACATAAGATTTCACATCACGTAGGAATTTCTTATTTCTTTTAAAAGGATAAGTCTAGGGGCAACACCTTGGTACGTAACCAAGGAATTTATGATATCCTAAAACCAAGAAAGTTTTGCTTCTACTAAGAGAACTCGCTCGTTCAGGTGATCTTCCTTTATTCCATAGCCTCTCGTTTTTTTGTCTTTATATACTCATGTCTTGACAAATGATTGGCTACAAAATCTTATCACCCATTCCTATCTCGAATCTCCACATTAAGTTACTTTAATAGAAGGAATAAATGAATTAATCAAGGTTTGGAATCCTTCTTTTTGAATAAGTATTTGATAGTTGTGTGGTTAATGTGAACTGTTTTCTTTGTATTAATCAAATATGATCAATGTTTATCAATATCATAAACAATAGCCGACATCTCATTGTCTATTATTATGTAATTTTGCTAGGGCCAATTAAATTTCTTTTTTTTTTTTATCGAAATGTAAAAATCTTATAGATAAAAAAATGAGCGCTACAAAGTGGGCAATACAAAATACTCTGCGCATACCAAGGTGTACATCAAACGATAAGCTACAAATCAACCACCCCTAGCTATATGTTCGAAATGAATTAATACATCGGGATACAAAATGAACATGGCCTTGTACACTTGCGTTTTGATCTTAAAAACAATGTCGGTCACTTGTGGGGACAAGACTTCAAAAATTTGCCGGTTCCTCGCTGTCCAAATGTGGTAGACGATGCTCGCTAGCCCAATGCGCTTAGCCTTTCCATGCAAAGTGGTGCCCCTTACTTCTTTCTTGATCCACTTCAAGGCGCTAGCAATAGTCGTCATGGATCTTCTGATGCCTATCCAGTCCAGAATGCCCCTCCAAATTTCTCCACTGAAACTACACTCAAAAAAGATGTGCTGCACAGATTCATCCACACGGCCACAAATTGCGCAAGCCTTGTCAATCTCAAGAGTGCAATCATTTCCTCGTAAGTAGCCTTTGCTTGATGCCGAGCCACAAGGTGAAAGCATGTTTTGGGGTGACGCAAGCATTCCAAACATCGGCCGCCCAGTGCTTAGTACTCCCGGTGTCCCGAAAGTAATCATAGGCCTTGGCAATGCTGACCCCGTTCCCATTGTCCCAACTCTGAGTCTTTTGGACGACAGCCTCGAACGTCCCTTCCCAGGTGCAAATCTTGTCCCTTATGCGAAGCAGGACTTTCAGTAATGGCGAGTCCTCCCGACTTGAAGTCCATTGCCACAAGGTGCAATTCTTCAAGTAGATTTTGTGCACCCAACGAACCCAAAGAGTGTCCTTTTTATTGTGAATGTTCCATAAGGCTTTGGTCAACAGAGCCTCGTTCCACGCCTTGATGTCCCTAAACCCGAGTCCCCCTTCGGCCTTGGGAAGGCACACTTCGTCCCAAGTAACCAGAGCATTTTTGGAATTCCAAAGGAAATTTCGGCACAACTTGGTGATTCTATCGATGACCCCCGCCGGGAGGGGGAAGATGGATAGCCAAAAACATTCAACTCCTTCGAGTACCGATCGGATGAGTTCAGACCGTCCCGCATAAGAAAGAGAGGATGCAGTCCACGCATTATATAAGATACAATCTTGTCGATGAAGGGCGCGTAATGCATCAGCCTCAGTTTGTGAGCCGAAAGGGGTATGCCCAAGTAGCAAAAAGCATCATGTCTAGCGGAATGCCCGTGATTTCTTGGATCTCCTCAAGGTCCTCCCCCACAATTGTTTCCGTATATATATCCGATTTCAAAGCGTTCATGCTAAGCCCCGATTTCTCACTGAAACTGGAGAGACACTCCATGAGAATACGGACCAAAGTAGGATCGCCCCTCGCCATAGGCATAAGATCATTGGAAAAAGCTAGGTGGGTAATTCGATTTTGCTCACACCTCAGATGGAATTTGAAATTAGGGTTGGACGTGGCAATATTCAAAGACCTCACAGAAATCAGTGTTGGACGTGCCAATTAAATTTCTTGCTTTCATTGTAGATGGTTCAAAAGACCTTATTGTTAGAGGAGTTTCCGTGATGTTGAAATGAATCAACGGGTTCTTGGCTTGGTATTATCGGAATTCGATTCGATTGAGGGAATCAATGTGTTTCAAGCTTGGAAAAATAAAGGGAAAATGAAAATAGAGCATATAAAATAGCTAAACTATCCTAGAAATAAAAGTGCAAATTGGTAGGATGCCTCGGTCGTGTGCCTTAATTGAAAATGCAAAGCAATAATGAAAATAAGCAAGAAAATGCAATGTTTCACCGAGTACAAGCATGCAAGCACAAGGTACAACTATGCATAAAAACTCAAATAAAGCAAATTGACTAAAATTGAAAGCATGAATGGATAAAGCAATGAAAATAGGTGGGAAAGTTTCAAACTTTAAGGAAAATAACAAGCAACAAAGAGTAGATCTAGGATTTAAGCATGAAACAAGGCATAAAAATAAGATTTAAAATAAAGCATATGAAAAACTTAAAATCATGACGATCCAAGACCCGATCTACAATCTAGATGTGCCACTCATCTATAATTCATAGCCAAATCATAAGTTTCATCATGAATTCAAGGTGCTAAGGCAAAAAGCATGAAATGAAGAAAAATGCATGAAACATATGAAGAACAAAGCATGGAAATAAAGCATAAAACATTAAATTGAAAGGAAACTTACTTGAATTAAAGGAAAGAGTAGCAAGCTTGAATTAAATTGCATCAAAATAAACAATCCAAAGGAGTATTCGGATTCTTCTTAGGCTTACAAACCCAAGGCCAAACATGAAAGTAAATCTAAATCTAGAAAAGAAATTACATCAAAGCTTGAAATTGAATCTAAAACCTAAGAGAGAGAAATTAGATCTTAAAAACTAGAGAGAGGATTTTTAATCCCCAAACCCATGCTTGGGTTGGGAAAATGAGAGGTGTTCTAGCGCCATCCTTGAGCCATGTGAGATGGCCAGCCCTCCCTTGTCCATCCCAGCGACATCCTTGAGCCCATGTGAGATGGCCAGCCCTCCCTTGGCCATCCCAGCGCCATCTTTGAGCAATGTGAGATGGCCAGCACTCCTTTGGCCATCCCAGCGCCATCCTTGAGCCATCCAAGCTCCCTTGAACCCAAGGATGCCTCTTCATTCCATCTTCACGCCATCTCCAAGCCAAGGGCGTTTCTCCTTGCCATCTCCCATGCCATCTCCATGACATCTTCATGCCATGCCTTGCTAAGCCCCCAAGGACGCCCAAGGCCATCTCCAAACGTCCAAAACCAAGCCAAGCTCGCCCAAGACCAACCAACGCAAGCCAAAAGGGCTAGCCAAGTGGCTAGGGAGCCTATTTTCGAGTCAAACTTGGTCAAACCCGGGAAGCGCCATCCTTGAGCCATGTGAGATGGCCAGCCCTCCCTTGTCCATCCCAGCGACATCCTTGAGCCATGTGAGATGGCCAGCCCTCCCTTGGCCATCCCAGCGCCATCTTTGAGCAATGTGAGATGGCCAGCACTCCCTTGGCCATCCCAGCGCCATCCTTGAGCCATCCAAGCTCCCTTGAACCCAAGGATGCCTCTTCATTCCATCTTCACGCCATCTCCAAGCCAAGGGCGTTTCTCCTTGCCATCTCCCATGCCATCTCCCATGACATCTTCATGCCATGCCTTGCTAAGCCCCCAAGGACGCCCCAAGGCCATCTCCAAACGTCCAAAACCAAGCCAAGCTCGCCCAAGACCAACCAACCAAGCCAAAAGGGCTAGCCAAGTGGCTAGGGAGCCTATTTTCGAGTCAAACTTGGTCAAACCCGGGAA
>BMAC01001408.1:49999-69146 GCA_014905375.1 Phtheirospermum japonicum
TTCCCGGGTTTGACCAAGTTTGACTCGAAAATAGGCTCCCTAGCCACTTGGCTAGCCCTTTTGGCTTGGTTGGTTGGTCTTGGGCGAGCTTGGCTTGGTTTTGGACGTTTGGAGATGGCCTTGGGCGTCCTTGGGGGCTTAGCAAGGCATGGCATGAAGATGTCATGGAGATGGCATGGAGATGGCAAGGAGAAACGCCCTTGGCTTGGAGATGGCGTGAAGATGGAATGAAGAGGCATCCTTGGGTTCAAGGGAGCTTGGATGGCTCAAGGATGGCGCTGGGATGGCCAAGGGAGTGCTGGCCATCTCACATTGCTCAAAGATGGCGCTGGGATGGCCAAGGGAGGGCTGGCCATCTCACATGGCTCAAGGATGTCGCTGGGATGGACAAGGGAGGGCTGGCCATCTCACATGGCTCAAGGATGGCGCTGGGATGGCCAAGGGAGGGCTGGCCGTCTCACATGGCTCAAGGATGGCGCTGGGATGGCCAAGGGAGGGCTGGCCGTCTCACATGGCTCAAGGATTGCGCTGGGATGGCCAAGGGAGGGCTGGCCGTCTCATATGGCTCAAGGATGGCGCTGGGATGGCTAGGAGATGGCCACCATTCTAGAATGTTTGCCTCTTGTAGCTCCTTTTTGGCCTCCATGCCTTAGTTGAATTCACATCATCAAACCACCTATTAAATAAGACTTTTCAACATAAAAACCCAAGAATTTCAATTAAAACCATTTAACCCAATTAAACATAAAATCAAAAGAAGAACATAAAACCCTAAAATAAGAAAAATAACCTAGATAACAAAGCTAAACGACTCAAGAACCACTAAAAATAATAATAAAACTCTAATTAAGAACACTAGAAAAACACAACAGTTACATGCAAAATAACTACCCCACACTTATCGGTTTGTTCRTCCTCGAACAACGAAAAGAATCGAGAGTGTACATGCAATGAACATTATGTAAAAAGAGAAATTCTTGTGCTTATCCTTATTTAATATGATGGAAGTATCAACATAAACTCGCTATCGTCAAGCATTGTTCGTATTACTCTTTCTCAAATGCAAGCCAATTCGATGACTTCCTCACAAATGGAATTCTCAAGGGTGTTCACTCAATACGCTCAAGTGTTTGATATGGGACGAGTGTACGCTCGAGTCGGTCAATACATGCACCTTGTCAAGATTTCACAAATCGGACGCTCAAAATTGCTCGTAGTACATGACCAAAGAAGAATCGGAAGAGGTCTTTATTATGGGTTGTAATGTTGGCTCTTTGGTAAGGTATGGAACATTTGGATATAGTGGCTAACACACGATCAAACGTGATCAATAACACACAAAAATCCTAACTTATAAATCCCAAAGCTTATCGCTTCATCTTTCCCAATTCACTAATCTTTCATTCGAAACCCTTTCTTCTTTCACACACTTTCCCGACTTTTATTTCACAACACTTAGAAGCTTCTTGAATTTGCTTCTTTTTGATAAACTTAGCCCTTTTTGAATTAGGCTTTTCTTATGAACGCACGCTTTATCACTTTTCGTGATTTGTGTTGGAGTATTATTCTTTTTTTTTTCTTTTTTTTTTGTATAAGCAACTCAAAACCCAAAACCCACAATAGATTTCCCTCACATTTCTTGTCAACTAACAACACACTCTCCCACCTCACAATTATGAAGATACACGAGCTAAAATCGAGTTCGGCTAACAAGAAACGGGATAAAAGCTCAAGGGGGCTCATTTGGGAATTTTAAAGTAGCTTAAATATATGGATATGGTCGGAACAAGGGTGATATATGTGCCTCAAGGTCATTTTCGAATTCAATCATGTACGAGAAAAATCAAACCTCCTCAATGCGATTTCCATAAAAATACAAGCAAACCGATAAATCACACAAGGCTACTCACTAGTTTACACCAAATTTGGGAGCAAAATCAAAAGAGATTCAGAGTTTTGCAATCTTTTCACGAGAAAATATTGATTATATATATATATAGGCGGGTTTGGACGAAGCACAAAAATTCAACCCCTCACACAAGAGGCCATAAACATGCAAAAACCCGACAAGTAAACTATTCAAACTTCCAAGCACGTGGAGTTGTTCAACAATGTAATAACGACTCAAAAGAAATAAAAATTGACTCAACCATATAAATACGCAAAAAGTAAGCGTCACTTCGCCAAGGCTCGAGTTAAGAACAACAAAACATACTTTTCGATACCCGGACCCTAACCACCTACCCACCCCACACTTAAACCATGCATTACCCGCATTTTAATGAAAAACAAGTAAAAGGAGTGTGAATAAAAACTTCCTTAACCGAGCGAGTTTGAGTCGAGCTCGGTAGGGTCCACCTAAACATCTAAGTAATCCAAGCAAAAATCGAGCATGACTAGTAACTCCCGGCTTCATGAACGCTACTAACTTATCAAATCGCCCAATGGTTGAAGTCGAAAAACCAAACCTAGAAAAGAAACTCACACGAAATTAAAAACTCAATATGTACACGAATCACGACAAAATATATATATTTTTTTTCAATTTTTCAAATGTTTTTGGATTTTTGAATTTTTGAGTGTTTTTGGATTTTTCAATAAAAGAAAGAAAGAAAGAAAGAAATGGAAAGAACTTGGGTTGCCTCCCAAGAAGCGCTTGTTTTATGTCACTAGCTTGACGTACTCCCTTTATGCTCAAGGTGGATAGATAACGGGAGGGTCCACCAAAACGATCTCCTCCTTGTCGGGAGGAATCGTGGTCTTGAAATGGCCCGACACTTCATCTAAGATCCAATAGAAATATTGAGCGGTTAACATTCCAATCGGGCAAGTAGGAGTTGGCATGGGTAGATCTTCGGGCGGGATGGTGGTTTTGAAATGCCCCGACGACTCATCAAGAAAGCAAAAGGAATATTGTCCGGATAGCTTGTTCATCATGTAGTCGATAAACGGGGAAGGGAAACGATCTTTCTTTGTGGCTTCATGAAACTTCTTAAAATCGATCAACATCCTCCAACCCGTTAACGCCCTCGTGGCCAACAACCTTCCTTCTTCATCCTCACGAACCAACGAGCCGCTCGTCTTGGGCACCAAGTCAATGGGCTTCACCCACTCACTTTTGGATATAGCAAACATCAAACCCTCCAACAACAACCTCCATATCCCGGCTCTCACCATAGCTTCAAGACTCRAATTCAAAGAGCTAACTCCMTYAATMACTCCGGGTCTCCACTCAATGGCATCTTTAAGAATTTAAAACCCTTCAACCATCCTCTCCTCCTCTTCTTCTCAGTGCGAGTTTGCAAGGATAATAATCGACTTGCTCTCCTCATCCTCCTCAAGATAGTCGTCAATTTCTCCAAGCTCATC
Organism: Phtheirospermum japonicum; assembly: GCA_014905375.1. NCBI lineage: Eukaryota > Viridiplantae > Streptophyta > Magnoliopsida > Lamiales > Orobanchaceae > Phtheirospermum > Phtheirospermum japonicum. The sequence goes on from BMAC01001408.1 coordinate 53,369, forward strand.
ATCAATAACCCCCACCCCCCTTGTAAAATGTCGTCGTTGCCCTCAACGACACAACGAGAATTTTCTTCACATAAACATGGGGCACATAGAGGCACAACGGGCTCATTATTAAGAACAAGGGGCTCATCCTCACAAAACCCCTCCATATCGACATCCGGGCCAACCTCCTCCTCATTGCTCTTTGCCTCCATATACGCTCGCTCGACTATCCCTTCGATCATGTCCATATATATCCGATCGATAATAGAATTTTTTGAAAGAGAAAGAAAGGAGAGGTCCACGGTGGTGTAATCGAAATGAGTAAGAACACTCGGAATTGAAAACAACTCCTCCTCTGACGGCGAGATGACCGTATCCTCAAACACTCCACACTTATCGAAGAACGCGACCGGAAACGTATGTGAAGGCAGACTTGAGAATTTTCGTGGAGTAGGAGCAATTATTGGGGTAGCCGGATGAAACGGGCCCTCGTGAGGAGTAACAAGAGGATTAGGAGTTGGGGGTGGAGCAAAAGAAGGCGTAGCACAAGCGGGTCCCATCGGATATCCATGGCCTCCATATTCATCCTCAAAAAGGCAAGAGTCGGTAATATAACCACGCGATCCACACCATCCACATCCCAAAAAAGGTTGGTTAACCTCTCTCATAGTACGAATAGGGGGGCCACTTTTCACACTGGATCTCGGACCGCCAAACGACTCATAATCCTCGAGATCTTTAGCGGTTAAAGGGGGAACTCGGAGAACACCAAACGGGCCGGTGTCCTCAAATGAGGAATTGAAAGGGCAATAGTCGAGAAGATGATCACTTGTTCCACACCATCCACATCCCAAAAAAGGTCGGTTAAAATATCTCATAGTAAGGATGGGGGGGACATCGGAGATCAAACGTCCAAAGTAGTTATAATCATCGAGAGGACGAGAATCGCCATATGGGCTGGAAGTCGGGGCTTGCGAGTTCGGATAGGAATTTGGACTTCCATAACCATTCACACCCGAGAAACTATCAAACCCGACATGGTTTGCACCATGCCCTCCCATGCCGGGTTGCCCATATCTATATCCACCATTGGCAACGTGGTTTGCACCATGCCCTCCCACGTTGCCATACCCATTATACAACATCTCATTCCCAACATGGTTTGCACCATGCCCTCCCATGTTGGGAATGTATCCACCATTGTAATAGGAACCTTGCATACGCAAAGAAAACGTCAAATAAAAAGGAAAGCTAAAAACACAACGAAACGACAATTAAATCGAAAGCCTTAACCAAGCCATGTCGCAACGGCGCCATTTTTTTTCATAGTTTTAGTGGTGTTGAAATATATTCAACGGGTTCTTGACTTGGTATTATCGGAATTCGATTCGATTGAAATATTCAATGTGTTTCAAGCTTGGAAAATAAAATAAAAATGAAAATAAAATAATGAAAATAGCTAAACTAAGCTAGGAATTGAAAGTGCAAGTTGGTAGAATGCCTCGTCGTATGCCTCAAATAGAAAATGCAAAGCAAGTAATGGAAATAAGCAAGAAAATGCAATGTTTCACCTAGTACAAGTATGCAAGCACAAGGTACAACTATGCATAAAATCCTAAATAAAGCAAATTAACAAAAATTGAAAGCATGGATGTAAAGAACAATGGAAATTAACATGAAAATTTAAAACTTTAAGAAAAATGACAAGCAACAAAGCCTAGATCTAGGATTAAGCATGAAACAAAGCATAGAAATAAGAATCAAAACAAAGCATAGGAAAAACTCAAAATCATGACGATCAAGGACCCGATCTATAGCCTAGGTGTGTCACTCAACTAGAATCCATAGTCAATTCACATGTTTCATCATGAATTCAAGGTGCTAAGGCAAAAAGCATAACATGAAAAACAAGCATGGAAATGAAGAACAAAGCATGGAAATAAAGCATAAAACATTAAATTGAAAGGAAACTTGAATTAAAGGAAAGAGTAGCAAGCTTGAATTAAATTACATCAAATTTAACAATCCAAAGGAGTATTTGGATTCTTCTTAGGCTTACAAACCCAAGGCCAAGCATGAAAGTAAATCTAAATCTAGAAAAGAAATTACATCAAAGCTTGAAATTGAATCTAAAAACCTAAGAGAGAGAAATTAGATCTTAAAAACTAGAGAGAGGATTTTTAATCCCCAAACCCATGCTTGGGTTGGGAAAATGAGAGGTGTTCTACAAAATGAAAGAAGTCTACTATTTATATTACATTTAATTGGGTTTAATTGGAGTTAAATGGGCCAAATTGGGCTTTTTGGACATCTTGGCTTGATTTGGCTCAAGGTGGCTCGGTCTTGGCTCAAGGTGGCTCGGTCTGGGCGAGCTTGGGTGTGGATGACGGGTCCTGGGTGTCCTTGGTGGGTCCTGGGCGTTTTTGGCCTAGGTGGGAGGGGCTGGCCGTCTCACATGGCTCAAGGATGGCGCTGGGATGGCCAAGGGAGGGCTGGCCGTCTCACATGGCTCAAGGATGGCGCTGGGATGGCCAAGGGAGGGCTGGCCATCTCACATGGCTCAAGGATGGCGCTGGGATGGCCAAGGGAGGGCTGGCCATCTCACATGGCTCAAGGATGGCGCTGGGATGGCCAAGGGAGGGCTGGCCGTCTCACATGGCTCAAGGATGGCGCTGGGATGGCTAGGAGATGGCCACCATTCCAGAATGTTTGCCTCTTGTAGCTCCTTCTTGTCCTCCATGCCTTAGTTGAATTCACATCATCAAACCAACTATTAAATAAGACTTTTCAACATAAAAACCCAAGAATTTCACCAACCTTAAATCAAATTAAAACCATTTAACCCAATTAAACATAAAATCAAAAGAAGAACACAAAACCCTAAAATAAGAAAAATAACCTAGAAAACAAAGCTAAACGACTCAAGAACCACTAAAAATAATAATAAAACTCTAATTAAGAACACTAGAAAAACACAACAATTACATGCAAACACTTATCCCTCTTTTTTCCAAGCACGGACCCAACCACAAAATAACTAGTACTACCCATGTTCTCAAATGGTTGAATCTAATTTGGCACCACAAGAATATGTTCACTCAAAAACTCATTCTTCAAAATGGAATCCTATACAACCCAGCATTGCCAAGAAATATTCAAATGGATTTTTCATTGGTCAGATGTTCAATCACCACAATATTGGCATGATCCTATAAGACCTTTCCAGAGACTTTATGACCTAAAATAATGTTATCTCACATCGTAAAATGATGCTTTTCCCAATTGAAAACGAGATTAGTCTCTTCACACCGCTAAAAACAAAGGTTAGATTATGTAGGCATTTAACAAATGAATTACCTAAAATTGAGAAATCATCCTTAAAAACTTTCATCACATTCTTAATAAAAACATGACAAATATACATCATACAATGTCAAAAATTAGTAGGTGCATTACAAAGTATAAAGGGCACGTACCATAAGGAAAGGTAAACATATTTTTCTTCTGATCCTCAAGTCTATCTATTCACATGAAAGTTTACATGTTTTTAGGGTATATTTAAAATTATTTTATAGGCTTAACGTATACTTCTCAAGTGATTATCCTTATTTTTCTTATTACCTTGAAATTATTATGATTTTGGTGTTTTTGTTGCTTTTCATAGATAAATGATAGTTTTTCAAGTATTTTTCGAACACAATCATTGATAACCCCAAGTATGTGACTAAAGGATGCACAAGGAGGGACAAATAAAGGAAATGAGTTATAAATATGCCTGACCGGGACAAGTGTAAAGGAATAGCTCTGGTTGGGATGACCTGAGTTGCTACTCCGTGCCTGAAGGGAAAAGGAGATAAGTTAGGAACAAGACCTGAGAGGATTGATCCTGATCTGGATCTGGTGACTCAGGAGAAAGACCCATCTCGCTCAGGAAAGAGAGAAGGAGTAAGGCAGAAAATAAACCTACAGCCCTGAGGGATTTCGCCCTGACCTGATCTGAAGCCTTAACCTTAGATAAGGTTTCGAGGAGAGCAGGTCGGGAATTTGAGAAACCTAATGCCAGAGCTGTCTTCCCCTTGGCAAAATCTTCCTGGCCAGATCAGCCTGAATAACATCCCAAGATTCGCGGGTTTCCATTTCTGGGATCCCGGAAAGGCCCCGCGTGATGAACAACTATATATACCCCAGCCTTGGGGTTGAAGGTGGTATGTTCTTCTCAACACTCTTCCACTGATTTTATTTATTCCGATCAAAAACACTTTACTGACTTAAGCATCAGAGAGGTTTCCACTGGAAAACCCCCGGTGGTCCTTTCTAATGTATTTTTGTTGAAGCAAGTCGGAAGATTCTCAAGGGAAGGTGTTGGTTCCCTTGCGGTAATTTTCAGGACGAAACAATCGGCACCGTCTGTGAGAAAACAAAGCTAAGACGTGAGAAAAAAGTATTGCATCGGATGGACTCAGGCGAAACTTGGTGGCGGAGATGCGCGGAACACCAAGTTCTGCTACGCCAATTGGCATACCAGGAACAGCAAGGCCTTTGGCAACAACCAGGCCAAGCACAACGTAGCCCCCTCTGGGAGGAGCCCAGCAGGCGGAGGGAGGACCATTGAATAATTCCTTTTTGAGACAACTATATGACCTCATCGGGAAATCAGTAGAGGTGGCCGTGGAGAAAAAATTCGCTGAACTTTCAACACCACCCTCCAAGGAAAACCAGCCACCTTCGATGGAGCCACCGCTCACAGCCCAGCGGGTGGCCAGAGCTCCTCTCAGGAAGACGAAGAGAGCTTTGCTGCTTCAAAAAGTGATACTTCAAGCAAAATCAACCCAGACCTCACCGAGCAAATGCAGAATCGGCAAAAAGAAGTTAGAAGTCTAGCGAAAGATGGTGGGCACAGTAGCAGGCCAGGCACGGTGGAGCACTCCGTTTACGGAGGCGGTCATGAGGGACGATCTCCCATCTTCTTACCGTTCCATGGGCTTCGATACAATGGGACAACAGATCTGTGGGATGACCTGAGCCAATTCGAGATCGTGGCTACTTTGCACAAGTTTTCCGATGCGATCATGTGTCAGGTTTTCCCTACGACCTTTACAAAGTCAGCCCAGCTCTGGTTTCACCAGCTACCCCCACCCCCCCCTCGTTCCATAAGTAATTTTGATGAGTTCAGTTCCGCATTCCTGCACCAGTTGCAGGTAGGGCTGTAAACGAGTCGAGCCGAGTTGAGCTTTAGAGAGTTTGAGCTTGCTCGTTTATTATCGAGCTCGAGCTTTTTTAACGAACATATCAATGGCTCGCGAGCTTTTTTGAGTTTAATCAAGCCTAAACGAGCTCAAAAGATATTAGTTTTTAATTAAATTATTCTTTACTTTATTATAAAAATAAAATAAAATATTTTTTAAAATATATAATACACCTACTAAGATACGTAAACAAATAAGTTTATATATATTTCTATATCTTTCATATGAACAAGTATAAAAATTATAATTAAAACCAAATTATTAGTTTAATTTATACGAGTTTAATAACGAACTCTCTCTAGAAATCACTACCGAACCCACTCACGAGCCGAATACCATGAATCTAGAGTTTGCTCATTTATTAAATGAGCCTTTTTAAACAAGTTCGAGTGAGCTGTTATCGAGTCGGGTAACGAATAGCTCATGAACTGTTTGACTCATTTACACCCCTAGTTGTAGGAAATATCAAAAAATGCCACTAGAGTTGTTCAGCTTGAAACAGAAGGAGAACGAAAGCCTACTAGGATCTATCAAAAGGTTCACAGATGCTAAACTGGAGGTTCCCTCGGCCTCCGAGGAGCTCTTGATCAATGCCCTGGCCCAAGGGCTCAAGAAGGGGGAGTTCTTCCAGTCATTGGTGGTAAAACCATCGTTGAAATTAGGAGAACTCCTAGAAAGAGATGAAAAATATATCCACCTAGAGGAGGCTTTGAATATAAAGGATGATGGAGAGAAGCGAATGTAACGACCTAACAGGGAGGATAGGACCTTGATGAAAAAACCTAGGACTGATCTGGTAGGAGGCCATCCACAATTTGATAGGTACACACCTCTAGCCTCACCTTAGGGAGAGATCCTGTAAGAAATTGAGCGATACACTGATCTTAAATGGCCTAGAATGTATGCCCCAAAGCCAAGAAAAGAAAAGTCTGATCGATTCTGTCGATACCACAACAGATATGGCCATGACACAGATAGTGTACTCATTTAAAGGATGAGCTGGAACGGATGGTGCAGGCGGGGCACCTTAAGGAACTTGTACACGCAAGGAAAGAAGGGTCCAGGTATGACCCCCACAGGCACGATCGACATAAGGGAAACAGGTGAGAGTCTGATTGTGGCCGTAGCAGTGGGAAAAGAAATGACCAGTCTCGGGAAATAAGGGGAGACATCCTGATGATCACAGGTGGAGAATGGGATGAACATTCTAAGCGAACCCAGAACAATTATGTTCGGGCAACGAGAGACCTGGTTAAAAGAACACGCGAGGTGGGACAATTGGCGCCGAGCCCAAACATTTGCTTTGGATCCAAGGATGAGAATGGTATCCTGGCTCCACACATGGATGCCTTGGTCATAATGGCTACTATTGCTAACTACAATGTCCGGTGGGTCTTTGGGGCACAGGAAGTTCGGCGGACATCATGTTTTATGGCTGCTTTAGGAATTTTAATCTGGATTTGGAATTAGAGGAGGTCACGACCTAACTGGTGGGCTTCGCAGGAGGAGCATTGAAACCCCTTGGCGTGGTAAACCTCCTTGTCACACTAGGGGATGAGCCGTTCAGGTAGACCAGGTCGGTACGATTCTTGGTGGTGGATGCAGCTTCTTCGTACAACGCCATGTTAGGTCGACCTTCTCTAAGTAAATTCCAAGCGGTGATTTCAATCTATCACATGAAGTTAAAATTCCCACCCCAGGATGGAGTTGGTGAAGTTCGAGGAGACCAATACACGTCGCGCCAGACGTACGTGGAGAGAATTCAACATAATGAAGAAGTACGACAGAGCAAGAGGATAAGAACAGAGGAGGCCAGATTTGAGCTGATTCAGCAAGAGGGAAACTTGATGTTGGTGGAAGTAATTCCAGGGGACAACAGTCGAGTCCTACGGGTAGGAATGACCTTGAGCCCAGATGTTTTGATAGAGCTCATCGCGCTTTTGTGGAATAACGCAGATGTTTTTTCCTGGTCTCCCCAAGACTTAGTGGGGATTGAACCGACAGTGGTAGAACATCGCCTTAACATAACTCCTACAGTAAAGCCTGTAAAGCAGAGAAAGCAGAATTTTAGCCCTGAGAAGGAGGCCATCATTGAGGCAGAGGTACACAAGTTATTACGCGCTAAGCACATTCAGGAGATATAATTTCCAGAGTGGCACTCCAATGCTATATTAGTCCCAAAGATAGAGGAGGACTGGTGAATGTGTATCGACTTTAGAGATCTCAACCGTGCTTGTTCTAAGGATCACTACCCATTGCCAAGGATAGACAACCTGGTGGATTCCACGCCTGGATGTGAATTGCTAAGCTTGATGGATGCCTCGCAAGGCTATCACCAGATCAGGTTGGCAGAGGAAGACTGGAAGCGGGTAAGCTTTATAACGCCAAAAGGAACATATTGTTATGCGGTAATGCCGTTTGGCCTCAAAAATGCGGGAGTCAGAAACTCGTGGACATAAAAGCCAGCTCGGGAGGAATATGGAAGTGTACGTAGACGACATGTTGGTAAAGATTATTAAGCCATGTCGCATGTGGATTATTTGAGGGAAACCTTTGACATCCTGAGAAGGTATAACCCTAAGAAGTGTGCGTTTGGGGTAAGAGCAGGAAATTTCCTAGGGTACATGGTGACAGAAAGAGGGATAGAGGCCAACCCGGAGAATCTCAGGGCTATCATGGATATGACGCTCCCAAAATATGTTAAGGAAGTCCAATGTCTGGAGGGAAGAATCAATGCCCTGATCAGGTTTGTCTCCAGGTCAGTGTAGAAGAGCTTACCGTTCTTAGGGCATTACAAAAGAAAGCCCGATTGTGGGATAAGGAATGTCAGGAGGTGTTTCAAAAACTGAAAGTGCATATGGCAGATATGTCTTTGTTGACTAATCCAATCGTGGGAGAGCCGTTGATTATATATATGTCTGTGGGGAAGTTAGCGGTGAGCACGGTCTTACTTCGGGAAGAGGTGAAGTCGCAAAAATTAGTGTACTATTGGAGAAAGGTCTTGCATGAGGCTGAACTCCGATTTGTAGAGGTAGCGAGGGCCATGGTAGCTCCGGTTGGAACTGTCCAGAAACTTCGACCTTACTTCCTCTCCCATAAGATCATAGTTCGCACTAATTACCTCTGAAATCCATAATGAGCAAGCCAGAGGTTTTGGGGAGGTTGTTCAAGTGGATAATTGAATTGAGCGAGTTCGACATACATTTTGAAGCAAGGTTGGCGATCAAGGCTCATGCATTAGCTAATTTATGCAAGAAATGGCTAGCTCTTCCGAAGAAAAAAAGGAGTGGACAATCTACACAGATGGCTCAGTGGCAAACTTGGGGTGTGGTGCAGAAATTGTCTTGATAGACCCGGAAGGAATATCTACCGAGTACTCAGTGCGAATGAACTATACTTTATCTAATATTGGAGCGGAGTATGAGGCATTGTTGAGGGGAGTCCAGATGGCGAAGGAGTTGGGAGCAGAACGGATACATGGGAATGTAGATTTGCAGCTTGTGTGTAAACAGATAAGAGGAGAGTTCGAGACGAGAGAGGAGCAAATGAAGAAATACTTAAATAAATTTTGTGACCTGGCGACTACCTTGGATGCTTTGGATGTTCACCAGATCCCTAGAGAAGAAAACAACCGAGCTGACTACCTGGCTAAGGTAGCCAACTCAGCAATGGATTGTCAAGAAAGGGTGATCACCTTATTAATGGCTCATTGTGAGTATGGGGAAGAGGAGGCTAACGCATTAGAGGAAGGTGAGGAGGATTGGAACTCTCCTCTTAAAGAGTATTTAGAGAAAGGAGAGTTACCAGAGGATAGAAGGGAAGCAAGCAAGTTGCGGATCAGGTCGGCTAGGTTTTGCATAATCAAAGGAGAGCTGTTCCGAAGAGGGTTTGGACAACCTCTCTTGAAGTGTTTAAGTGCAAAAGAGGGTGCCCACGTGCTCAAGGAAACTCATGAAGGTTGTTGTGGCAATCACATTGGTGCTAGGACCCTATCAAGAAAAATCATGAGAGCTGGCTATTTTTGGCCATTATTATGAAAAGAAGCAGAAGACTTTGTCAAAAGACGTGACATATGCCAGAAGATCTCCCCTTTAACCCATCGACCGGTAGAGGATCTCATGACGATGAGCTCTCCTTGTCCCTTTGTGAAATGGGGGATAGATCTAGTTGGACCATTCCCCACAGCTCCAACCTAGTAGAAGTTCTTGATTGTGGCCATCAATTATTTTAGCAAATGGGTGGAGGCTGAAGCTTTGTCAGAGATTACAGAGGATGCGGTGATGGGTTTTATATGGAAAAACATAGTGTGTCGATTTGGAATTCCCAGGGTCCTGATCTCGGACAATGGAACGCAGTTCATGGGAGCTAGAATCCGAGCCTGATGCACTAAGATGAAGATAGACCAACACTTCACATCTGTTTATCATCCACAGGCGAATGGTCAGGTCGAGGTGACCAATCACATCCTGGTGCAAGGGATCAAAGCACGCCTAGAAAGATCAGCAGGCAAATAGGTAGAGGAGCTCAGTTCAATCCTCTGGACCTACCGCACCAATCCCAAGGAGAGCACTGGAGAAGCTCCCTTCAGCCTATTTTATGGCATGGACGCTGTATTTCCTGCGGAAATAGGCCTGGAAACTCACCAAATAAATTTTTTGATGCAGATTAGAATTAATTGTTGATACAGGATGCACTGGACTTGATTGAAGAAAAAAGAGACTGTGCTACGATTAGAATGGAGCACATGAGAGGAAGAGTCCAGGAAACCTATAACAAAACAGTAGTAAGGAGGCATTTTCAAGTAGGAGACTTGGTCCTGCGCAGGGCCAACTTGGTAAGGACCAAAGGGAAGATGGATGCCACTTGGCAGGGACCGTTTAAGGTCACGAAAGTCTTGGCAGGAGGAGCTTATGAGATAGAACAAATGGATGGAATTAGAGTACCTCGAGCGTGGAATGTAACAAATTTATTGGGTTCAAGATTTCCCCATCCCCTTATCATCAATGGACTCCTGACGTATACGAAGGAATTTTCTCCTCGGCCCATAGAGATAAAATGTAGGACAGGTGCCAACATTTCATCACGGAAGCAAGGACTCACTAAGAAAATATTATGTGTAAGATTATTTTGTGAAGCCTATTTATATAATTGTTATTTGAGTTATCCATATATTATTGTGAATTGACCTGGCTGTCAGCAAAATGTTAGCCAGAATTGGCTAAGGGCGGATGCCCAAATATTCCTGACCTGATTGTCAGTGAATTTTATAAGCCAAGATTGGCAAAGGGCGGATGCCCCAATATTTCTGACCTCATTGTCAGTGAAGTTTATAGGCTAGGATTGGCAAAGGGCGGATGCCCCAATATTCCTGACCTGATTGTCAATGAAGTTTATAAGTCAGGATTGGCAAAGGGCGAATGCCCCAATATTCCTGACCTGATTATCAGTGCATTGTTTAAGCCAGGATTGGCAAAGGGTGGATGCCCCAATATTCCTGACCTGATTGTTAGTGCATTTCTAAAGCCTGGATTGGCCAAGGGCGAATGTCCCAATATTCCTGACCTGATTGTAAGTAAAGTTTAAACCCAGGATTGGCTAAGGGTGGATGCCCCAATATTCCTAACCTGATTGTCAGTGAAGTTTATAAGCCATGATTGGCAAAGGCCGGATGCCCAGATATCCCTGCCTTATCGTCACTTAAATTTTTAGGCCAGGATTGGCTAAGGGTGGATGCCCCGATACTCCTGACCCGATTGTTAGTGAGATTTATGAGCCAGGATTGGCTAAGGGTAGATACCCCGATACCCCTGACTTGAATATAAGAAAAGTTAACCCCGATTAGTTAAGGGTGGACGCTCAAAGATCATGACCAGATTGTTAGAAAAATCTTAGCCCCGATTAGCTAAGGAGTATCTTGAGGAGCCAAATCTACATATTGGTAAAGGTTTTGTCGAAACAAGATCACTTGCTAAACCCAACTTCAAAATTACATGAGAAAAATAAAAGTGGAAAATTCCTACGCCATTTTTACACAACAGAGTTGGCGAGTTTGATTAAAGCACAAGAAACAAAAAGGAATGCTCACAGAAACAACAAAAACCAAGAAAATACATCAAAATGGAAATTAAAATCAGCCACGAGAAGAAGAAGTCCTCTTATCAGAAGCCAGAATCCGGCGAATACGCCACAGCTCACGCTCAGTCTCATGGAGGCGTTGACGGTACCTATCTTCTTGCCTGGAGGCTGCGTGAGCTTCGCTGGTGGAAACAGTCAGCAAACATACTGATTCAAGTAAATCAGCCTTCTCCTCCTCCAGTTGACAGTTGAGCTGGCGGAGCTCAGCCCACTTACGCTTGTAATAGTGTTTCTTTTGCCTTTTCCTCTCCAAAAACCCACATACTTGAGAAAATTTATCGCGAAGAGCAGAAAGTTTGTCGGAAAGGGTAAAGTTCTCAGCAAAGAGTAAGAGGTTTTTTCTCTTCACAGTATCAATTTCTTTGAGTAAAGAGAAAGACGCCATAATGAAATGCATAATGGAAGAGCACGTATATAAAGAAAGCGAACGCATGTGATTCATAACGAAATAGTACTAGGGTTTCTTTAAAATATAGAAACTCTAAAACTACAAAATAACAAAAGTTGTTTAAAAATACAGAGAGACTCAAATCAGAACAGAAAAGCAGAATGCAGCCCAGATTAGCCTAGCTCGCCATACCACAATCACTGGCATCCAGATCTCTAGCAAACGGCTCCACAGCATCCTCCTCGGGTAGGTCGTTGGTTGATACCCCACCGGACAACTCACCCAGACCAGCGAAGGTTGGGGAGGGAGTAGAGGTAGTCAGTGCTAGGACCACATTCTAGTCTGGCTAAGAGGAAGACCATGAAATAGGGGCACGTAAGAGATGGAGGATGTGTTCGGCAAATTCGTGAGCCCCGAGCTGATGAAAGCGATCCTCTTCGGCAGAGTAGGAGAAGCTAATAGGCTCAGGATTATCCTTGATGGGCTGTCTCCGGTCATAAGGAGTTGAGGGGTTCTCCTTGTACCATTTCTCACAAGCGTCCAGGACAAGCGAAAAATACACCAAGGCCTCGGGCACAAGGAGCTTGTAGAGATCCATGGATTCAAGGAAGGTCTGTTTGGTTGCCTCCCTTAAGGTCTGGATAAGCCGGAGCCCATCCTCTGAATTCTGACCGCGTCAACTGGCTTGATACCTCAGCTCGAGCCTCTTCTTCCTTCTCCTTAGCAGCCAACATCTCTACTCTGGATTTTTCCTCCCCTGCCCTGGCTGTCGTCAGCTCTGCTTTGACCCTTTTCAGCTCAGACCCTCTCTCTTTGCAGAGCGCCATAAGTTTCTTTTGCTTCTCTTTCAGAAGGTTGTGTTCTTTGACCATATCAGCGTTCATGAGAGAGCCCCTAGCACGGGCCACCACAATGGACCTCTTTGCTGCGGCCTGAAAGATAACCAAAATTATGATTAACAGCAATAAAGTCAAAATACGTACAGAAGAGAAAAGAAGAATAGTTACCCTGGTCTCATCCTGGCATAGCGACTCGATCAACTCTAGATCAGTCCATTTCTCCAGAGTCTTCCAATCTGATGCTGGGTACTGACCTTGGATGAACTGGATGACCACATCCCCCAAGCAGTTGAGGATAGAAGTGCTGGTGAACAGGGTGGGCGTTGGGGTTAACCACTTTGGCCGGTGTGGCCGCCACTCCTTTTCCTGCTCTGGCCCGTTTTCAGAAAAGGCGCGCCCGCTCTCCCTTTGAGTCGGTCTGAGTTATCAAGTCCACCTCTGGTTGGGCAGACGCCTCCTGTGGAATAGACTGGCTAGGCTGAGCAGCCTCCATGGGCCTGATAACCAGCTCTCCCGAACTCTTCTCGGGAATCGGGGAAATTGTTGAGCCTCCAGAAGTCTTCTCATTACGGTGGCTACACAAAACGAATAGTTTTATTAGTCACGAGAAAAGAAAGGCGGACAAAGCAGGTTGATTTTCTTTTGCATGTACCGATCTCGTGGGTCAAAGGTCTCTTCTCTTCTCTAGAATTGAAGAAATCTAGAACAAAAGGGAGAAGAAGTTTTGTCAAATGAAAGACTTTTTTGTTCAGGGTCACGATAATCTTCAGCAAACAAGGAGACCTGTCTCCCACAGATAGTTGGGCCTGAGGCGGGAGTTGGTCGATGTACTTGTGGGGAAAATCCCAATCACCAGAACAGTGTACGTAAAAAAAATTCTTCTTCCAAGCCTTGTTGGAAGAAGGACCGTCGGTTAAAAAATGGACATCGGGGCGGGCACACAGATAAAAATAACTAAAAGAGGCACTCTTGACCTGAAACAATGAGTAAAACGTCGGGGCTGTAGGATTTAACTCGGCGTACCGCATGGCTACATTATAACCTATGATTATCCTAAAATAATTTAGGACGAATTGATGTACTTGGATTTTATACATTTGGGTAATCTCTAGTATGAGAGGGTTGACAGGGAGGCATAATCCCGCCTAGAATTGATCTACAAAGAAGGTTAGGTGACCGGTACGGGGTTGATAGGCTCTCTCACCAATACCTTGGTTGATCAGCGAGAATTCTTCAGGGATTTGAAACCTTGACCTTAACCCCTTCACCGTCATATTAATAATAATGGAGGCGATATTATCGGGGTGTCCCAAAATAAGGGGAACCCACTCGGCGGAGGTATTTGGGGAAGAAGAGAAGGTTTCCGAAGAAGAGGGAGTCAGGCTCTGATGGGTAAGGGAGGAAGAAGACGATTGAGTAGACATAATTTAAAAAGATAAAGGTTGGAGAAATACCTGGTTTTTTGATGGTGACCGGAAACCGCTCGGAGAAGAAGAAACTGCGAGTAAGAGATAGAGAACAAATGCTTGGTGAAGAAGAGCGGAAGTGAGAAATGAGCCGCGAAAAGAGAAGAAAAGGTATAAATTTTGAAAATAATTATTGAAAATAGATTTGATGGGATTCGTGCATTTAATTCGTGTCAGAGGTACGGTACCCGAAAAGGCATGTTAGGGATCTCAACCGTTAAAAGTGGATTATCAGACATTACAGATCATCCTTAAGGATACGACCTGATTTGAAAAGCGGATTCAGCAGGATCCATGCACAGCAGTAAAGAATTTTGAAACCTCAACCGCCTATTACGAAACCCTTGGTTTTGGGGCTCATCCCAACCACTTGAGGGGGGGACTAGTTGGTCCGACCTTAATTGGTCCGACCTAAATATGCCTGATCTGGACAAGTGTAAAGGAATAGCTCTGGTTGGGATGACCTAAGTTGCCACTCTGTGCCTGAACGGAAAACAAGATAAGTTAGGCGCAAGACCTAAGAGGATTGATCCTGATCTGGATCTGGTGACTCAGGAGAAAGACCCATCTCGCTCAGTAAAGAGAGAAGGACTGAGGCGGAAAATAAGCCTACAGCCCTTAGGGATTTTGCCCTGACCTTATCTGAAGCCTTAACCTTAGATAAGGTTTCAAGGAGAGCAGGTCGGGAATTTGAGAAACCTAATGCCAGAGCAGTCTTGCCCTTGGCAAAAGCTTCCTGGCCAGATCAGTCTGAATAACGGCCCAAGATTTGCGGGTTTCCATTTCCGGGATCCCAGAAGGCCCCACGTGATGAACAACTATATATACCCCAACCCCAGCCTTGAGGTTGAAGGGAGTATATTCTTCTCAACACTCTTCCACTGATTTTATTTATTTCGATCAAAAATGCTTTACTGACTGATTTGCATCTTTTTGTACATATTTTCATTATCGTTTTTGTTTCACGTTGCGTGTTTTTGGCTTGCTTTTTGTTGCTTTAGGAGTCAGGTTGGCCGTTTTTCGTATTTCTAGATTTTCTTAGTTTTTGTACGTTTTTCTTATTTATTTTCGTATTTTTTTCACGTTTCCGTTTTTCTCGGCCGTAGGACATCCAAGCGGGGCCCACGCTCGTTGGAATCGTTGATACTCGACTCTGGATTGGACAGACAAAGCAAGTAGGCGCAACGGACGAGGTTCGATAAGCCGGCGGACGCGAAAAGAACGAGAAATCGAGCCGGGCGCTGGAATCCAGTCGACCGACTGAACATTCAGTCGTTCGACTGATCTTGAAGTCGATCGACTGGACCGCTAAAATCGACTAAATTCCAGCGAGTTTTGAAGTTTTTGACAAGGCAGCCGATCGACTGCCTACCTGGCCGATCGACTGCCGTCGATCGACTGAGCCTCCATGATCGACTGAATTACAGGGCTTTTGGCCATTTTGACATAGCAGTCGATCGACAGCCGACAAAGCGGATCGACTGCAGTCGATCGACTGCTTTTTCTCAGTCGATCGACTGAAAAGCAGATTTTTGAAGATATTAAGCAATCAGACGTCATTTCAAGAAAAACAACTTGGCCTGATAGCTTTCTTCTCCAAGGAAGCTCCCCAAACAGCTTTTTCTGCAGATTTTCACATTTTGCTCATTTTAATTCCTAACCAAGCGGGGCCCACGCTCGTTGGAATCGTTGATACTCGACTCTGGATTGGACAGACAAAGCAAG
>BMAC01001408.1:72877-88082 GCA_014905375.1 Phtheirospermum japonicum
AAGAACTTCCAATTTTTATTTTCGTCGTTTCTCTGTCGTTTTTCGTTCGTTTTGTTTTCGAGACATCCCTACTACAAATTCGACCACATTCTTCCCATTTTCACCTTATACAATGGCCGACCACTCCGACGATGAAAACATTTTCGGCCTTCCCCAATACCCCGATATCGCCGGAAACTACGGCTCCCCCTTCCCCATCTATTCCACCGACGAGGGGGAACTCTTCCAAAATCTTTCCCAGCGACATTTCGCTACCCCTCGTTTCGTTGACATTGAGCGTTTAGACGCGTGGGTGGCAAACGGGGATTATGACGGATTCAGCACGCGTCTACTTAGTTGCATCGACGCGATGAATGGTCGGATGTTTGCGGCCTTCCGAGCACCGGCTTATCAGGAGCTCGTGCTCGAGTTTTTCACTTCGTATGAGGATACGCGTGACAGGGGTTTTGACGTGCGCTTCGGGGGAGTTAAACGCCGTATCGATCAGGGGGTGATACAAACGGTGCTCGGACTTGACTGCCAAGAGTCCGCGTTTGAGCAATTGAGAGGTTGGAATGAGATTGCGTTCTGGGGGTCTATCACGGGCGGAAATGGTAGACGGGATCGTTACTCGGTGTCGGCGATCGTCGACTTGGCGTTGCTTGGGGCGTACAAGTTCTTCGCCCACGTCTTGATGGGTAAACACGAGAGCACCAACCTCACTCGGCACGAGGTATACGTGCTTTGGTGCTTAAGCAATGGACATCCGGTCCCGTTTTTTCCGTTGATCCGAGCACAAATCGAAGGGATTCGGAGGACGAGGGGAGGAAGCGTCGCCCGACTCGGCATGGGGCCGATGATCACGGTTCTTGCCCGTTACTTTGGGTTTGAGGCCGAATCGGCGAACATGACGAGGATCAATCTTTTGGAATTGACGTTCAAGACGCCGAGAGACCTAACGAACCCGGCGAGACGATAGCGCCATCGGGAGAATGAAAGAGCCGAGGCCGGCAACGTCCCGAACACCGGTTCGGGCGCGCCTTTCGGGGAAGGCACGAGCCAAGCGGCAGTCCCGCAGTACGGAGGTCCGAGCACCGGCTCGGGTCCCGAGATGGGTTGGAGCGATTTCCAACATGCCGTGTTTTCCCGGTTCGACCAAATGAACGTTCGTTTCGACCATCTCGACGAGGGGCAGGCAAGGAACGACCGAGCGCTCCGCGGCCTCCAGCGCAGGCTCTTTTTGATCGAGACTCGGATGCATCGAGACGACGGCAACGACGATGACAACGACGGCGGCGACGGTGGAAACGAGGAGGAGGACGAGGAGGAAGAAGAAGAAGAGGCCGCAAACCTCCGTTCCCGACCTAGGAGACGTCGTTAAACCTCCTAGTTATCCTTTGACTATTGTTTTTATGTTTTATTTTATTTTGTATTTCGATTATGTTCATTTATTCCTCGTCTCGTTTATTGTAAAAAAAAATAATAATAAAATAAATTCCCTTTTTAATTGCTTTTTTTTTATATAGTTTCTTAATTATATATATATATATATAAATAAAATAAAATATTGAATAACCCCAAAACAAATTCAAAAATTCAAAAATCAAAAATATTATCGTTTTTGTACATTGTTCGTTTTTGTGCTCGTTTTCCAACCTTTCCTAACTATATAGATATCTTGTTGCTTGACTCGATTCCCGACAACGAACTTGGCATGGCAACGACGACACGAGCCCGGGAATAGGGGCGTTTTCTTTACCCTTCAACTTTTTACCGCTTTTATTAGCTTAATTACGCAATGGGGACATTGCTAGGTTTTTAAGTGTGGGGTGGTTAGAATCGTCCTAGGTTTTTCATTTCATCGTGTGCTTGTTTGTTTCAGTTTGAGAAACGTGTATGATATTGTTGTTTGGACCCTTGGCGAAGTGACGCGGTTTTTATGATTTGTTAAGATGTTTAGATTGTCGATCAAATTTAGTGGATTTAGGTGGTTTAATTTGTTGGGATCCCCGATCGGTTTTAGCTTCGTGCTATCCTTGTGCTYGTTTGGAACTAGTGCCTCGACTAGCCCTCGTCATTAAACACTCTCTATAGGTTTTTGTTGTAAATTGGAGTCATCAATTGCTCCACGTGCTCGATCGAAAAAAATTCGAAAGTTATTTGATCGGAGTCAGTTCATAGCCTCGTATTTTCATATTATTGCACAAGTACCTTACGTCTACGGTACATAAAAGAAAAATTAATTAAAATAAATAAATAAATAAAAATAAAAATACGAAAAGAGATGAATAAACAAGGATACGTTATAAATCCTTAAAGTTATTGTATAGCACGTTTTTTCGATTTGTTTCGATTTTTAGTATACTTTTGTAAAGAGAAGTGTTGATGATCTTGGCTAGTCGGGAGTCGATTAAAGGTTCGAGCGTGGATAGACCTTAGCCGGGGCAAGGACGGGGAAACCGACTTGTTGGATCATTTAAGCCGAAGCTAACAAACAACGTAGCGTACGACGTCTCGAACTATTTTTGTGCATTAGCCTAGGGTTGGTCGGGGGTAGTTTTGTAAATAAACGTAGTTTTGCTTGAGGACAAGCAACCATTCTAAGTGTGGGGTGGTTGATTTGCATCTTTTTGTACATATTTTCATTATCGTTTTTGTTTCATGTTGCGTGTTTTTCGCTTGCTTTTTGTTGCTTTAGGAGTCGGGTTGGCCGTTTTTCGTATTTCTAGATTTTCTTAGTTTTTGTACGTTTTTCTTATTTATTTTCGTAGTTTTTTCACTGTTTCCGTTTTTCTCGGCCGTAGGACGTCCAAGCGGGGCCCACGCTCGATGGAATTGTTGATAATCGACTCGGGATTGGACAGACAAAGCAAGGAGGCGCAACGGACGAGGTTCGATAAGCCGGCGGACGCGAAAAGAACGAGAAATCGAGCCGGGCGCTGGAATCCAGTCGACCGACTGAACATTCAGTCGATCGACTGATCTTGAAGTCGATCGACTAGACCGCTAAAATCGACTAAATTCCAGCGAGTTTTGAAGTTTTTGACAAGGCAGCCGATCGACTGCCTACCTGGCCGATCGACTGCCGTCGATCGACTGAGCCTCCATGATCGACTGAATTACAGGGCTTTTGGCCATTTTGACATAGCAGTCGATCGACAGCCGACAAAGCGGATCGACTGCAGTCGATCGACTGCTTTTTCTCAGTCGATCGACTGAAAAGCAGATTTTTGAAGATATTAAGCAATCAGACGTCATTTCAAGAAAAACAACTTGGCCTGATAGCTTTCTTCTCCAAGGAAGCTCCCCAAACAGCTTTTTCTGCAGATTTTCACATTTTGCTCATTTTAATTCCTAARAATTCTAGTAATTAGAGATAGATTAGTTAAGTTTAGATTTAAGTTAGTTTATGTTCAAGCTTTGTWTCAAGCTATCTTTTGTGAAGATCCATCAACTTTTAAGCTTTCTCCTTSAAGCTTTTGTGTAATCAACATTTGGTAACTTCTTTCCTTTAATTTAGTTTCATTTCCATGTTATTTCTCTTTAATATTGTGTTGTRCTTTGGATCATAGCCTAGTATCTCTTGTGTTTTTCAAACTTTCAATATCATTTTCTAGCTTTCTAACTTATGAACTTATGCTTTTAAGTTGTTAAGTTGTRWTCAAATTYTAATTTAGTAAAAGTTGTTAAAGATCTTCCTTTAAAACCCTTAATTGATGTTAAGTACTTATGTTGACTKATTCAAATAAGTTGACTTTAAYTTTCCCTYCATTTTACTAATTTCAAATAATTAAGTTTTAATAAGTTAAKTAGTTTAAATTGATCGTTTTTAGTATAAGCTTTAAATTCCTTTAAATGTTTTAGTGTTTTTAAATCTCAAATTTCAAATTTAAATCTTAGCCATAAAACCGAACATTGACTATCGCTTTCTTAGGGTAAATTAGTTTTAGAAAAACCGACGATAAGAACGATAAAGAAAACCGAAAGCCGATCACATCCATCTTCGAGAGACACGACTCGGGACAACTCACCGCATCTACAGTCGACTCCGTACTATTGCGGAGACGATTTCTAGAGCGTCGAGAAATCTTCGATCACTGACTTAAGTATCGGAGAGGTTTCCACCGGAAAAACCCCGGTGGTCCTTTCTAAGGTGTTTTTGTTGAAGTAGGTTGGGAGATTCTCAGGGGAAAGGTTCTGGTTCCCTTGCGGTAATTTTCAGGATGAATCAAGTTGATATCAAGAGCCAATAAAGTAAAATTATGGAGATTTGAAGTGAATAGCACTGTATTAGTTTCATATTTAGGCCATAACTCACTCATACGGAGACCACTCGAGGTGATTCAAATGTCCACGTCTAAGAGATAAAGATATAATTTTTATGAATACATCTAAGTCTGACTTGGCTATTTTGAGGGTTAAACGTGAGCAGGAAGCACAATTGAGTTGCCACTTGAATTATAAGTCGATGGTGGAAGCACAACATAGTATACACTCGAGTTGGCACTCGACTTCACAACTGACTTACAACTCAGGTGAAGATGGAAAAACACAACGTTGGAGCCATACCCAACTTGGCACTCGAGTTTTAATTCTAGTGCCCCAATGACAAGACTTAATAAATCAGCAAAAACTAGGTCTTTTGAGGGTTACAAACCTTACAAAAGCCACCCATTCATCTACTAAATATATCATATCATATAGGGTCAATAGAGAGGCATGAAGAGGAGTTCTAAAGATATCTCAAACATCACCACGACGAGATTGATAATAATTATTTCTTAATAACCCCTTAATTGGTGTTTTACTTTTTTTTTAAAAAGGATTCTATTTTATTCAAATATCTTGTGGAAAATTATATGTTTAAATAGATGCAAATATTTATACATGTTTGGTTACATAATATTTCTAGACAACGTTAGGCTTATGGATATTTGACATTTATCAATATGTATATGAGGTGGTATACGGGGGTTTATGAAAGTATTAAAGTCTTAATGGTCTTCTGTGAGTTTACTTGTATGATTAGGGCTCGAGAGAGTTACATCATATATTTTGATCATCAACTCTAGGGAGCTCCATACAGAGATTAGATGATATGAGGGACCACTTTATAAAATAGTAAGATAAGAAGAATTGATTATCTATGAAATAAGAGTTATCAATCAACATCATTATCTAGAAATCCCTTTTATTCATTGTCTTCTCAAAAACATCAATCTCTTTTATATTATTTTCTTTTATTTATGCTATATAATATTACATTATTAATCATCTATGTTATTATTGTTTAGATAAAATAGTGACTATTAAAATTGTGGTACTTATTTGAAATATTAATCTTTGTGGAATACGACCTTGCATGCCATTACTACGATTGAACCTTGTACACTATGGCAAAATTAAATGCGAATAAGCTTTTGGCTCCGTCTTTGGAGAATAATTTATTTTCATTAATAATATGATAAATATTGAGGTCTTAATCTAGATACTTTATTTTTATTTTGTTACTTGATTTTGATAATTCTTGTTTTGCATGTGAAGTAATCATGGTAGGATCACCAATACGGGATAGCTTTCGGAGCAAAAATATGTATATAGGAATGGCAAGAATCTTTGTGGAAGCTAAAGAATTCGGAATTTAGACCAAGTG
Source organism: Phtheirospermum japonicum (assembly GCA_014905375.1). Lineage (NCBI taxonomy): Eukaryota > Viridiplantae > Streptophyta > Magnoliopsida > Lamiales > Orobanchaceae > Phtheirospermum > Phtheirospermum japonicum. The sequence continues at coordinate 78,510 of BMAC01001408.1, forward strand.
GATTTGTATGGTGCGACAAGATAAGTTTGGGGGTGAAGGCGACGCGGAAGAGCATATCAAGAAATTCTTGACCAAATGTCCTCTTGGGAAAATACAAATATATCCTCAGACATCTTGTATATGTAGTTGTTTGTGTAATTATTAGAAGGGCAATCAACAGAGTGATTGAGGTTAATCGATGATGGAAGAATCACCACCTTTAAAGAAGTCCATATTATGCTTTTTAAGAGAATTTGAAGATTGAATTGAGACTAGATGAAGAGAGAATAAATTCTTGCATTTTCAGCAAAGAATTATGATTTGTACATATTTATATGTGTTTTTCATATGTTTTTGTGTCTCTCCTTGCTTGTTTTAGTTTTGTATTGATCATTATTTGAGTCATTTTAGCTTATTTTATTTTTTCATAGTCTATCTCATCTTTTTATGATTTTTTTGTATTTTTAGCTCGTTCTTAATATTTTTATAAAAAAACTTTTTTGAAGATCAAAGTTCATCAAATAAGGCCCATGCCTATACCAAAAGATAAACCAAGCCCAATTACTCCCATGACAAGTCCACTATATAAAAACCAAGAGAAAATGGCAATAGTAAAAAAGTCATAGACTCATCAAGTAATGATCGAATGTCATATGCCTCACCCGCAAAACACCAAAAATTCAAGCCAATTGAGCCTCTGAGACACACATGATCATCAAACCATTTGTCACCTGGCGTATCATGCCCACACAGCCAATGGAAAACTCTTAAACAACTCGTCCAAGTGAACTTCTATTGGTCGAGAGCTCTCGGTAGTGCTCGCACAGCCTTGGCACATCATGCCAATCCATTGTGGCCTTTTAGGAATCCTAAACTGCAACTCTTGCTCAAAGTGCTTCTGGTCCTCCTCTTTTTCTCAATACTTGTGGTAATTTTGGTGTCTATGGACATGGTGATATTATGTATATTGTTCACGACCCTTCAGAATACTGATTCATCAATTAATGTGCCACGCCTTACGACTACCACAATCTGAGATTATAATACATCAAATGCTCCACCCACCTCTAGTTTTTGTTACCCGGACTGTGATTTGAATGCTCCACCCGACTCTAGTTCTTAGATCTCTGAGCTACGACTCTTATACTCCAACTGCATTGACTCCCGACAATTCAAGATTTAATGATTATGCCCCAGTCCTCCCTCTGGCTACAACCAACATTATAGGTAACACCCTGATGTCCCCTACGTTTATGATCCTTACTTGGTTGGGGTTGAACCCCCATATACATATCTTAAATCTTTATTTAATTTTTAAGAGTCTCTTTATGACATAGCTGGTAAATTAGATGCGTCCTTGGCTTCAAATGATTGGGGAGAACACTCCAAATGGATGGATGCTTTAATTACAAAAATGTTGTAAGAAAATTATGTTGAAATCCATGAGGACTTAGTACGTGATGAGGTGGAATGACTTTATTTTGACCATAACTTGTTTAGTATTCCTTTGTGGAACCCTTTTTAGTTATTGATGAAGTGCCAATTCCTTATCTGGTGGAGACCATCTCATTATTCTTGATTCGAACTTCAATTTTATATTCGAGGATATATGGAAGAAGGTGGGTATTAAGGTTGAAGATCTGGATGTGTGCATTGACCTTCTTTTCCTTTTTGATGATATTGTAGATGAGAGTGTAGGATTGCCTTTGGTGATCTCGGTAGATGATGATTGAGCTTACTTGATCTTTGTGAGGATGATGGAGTTATGGTTCCAGTTTTGGAGATGGTTAAGATTTTTGAGCCTCTTTTAGTACCACCAGATGCTTTATTGAATCTCGAGGGTAAGGTGGTGGTAGAGGTATTCAAGAAAGAGTTTAATGCCCCTCTCTTACGCCCAAATGATGCATTAATTCCACTTGAGTGTGATGAGTTTGTGATAAAGGAATCGATGATTTAGGGTTTACCAGAGGACATTTTATATGCTCAATGGATATCGTTGTCCTCCTGGTAGTTGAACCTCATGCGTTACTCTCATTGCCTTTTGATCTCTTCTTGATGGTTGAATGTCTTAATTTTCGAACGCCAAAGACAATGGATGTTTATTTCTATCCTCATGATTTTTCTTAGCTGATTATTCCAAAGCACGAGCCCGAATAAGTGGTGTCGATCAAAATGAACGAGTAGATCGATGATTATTTTCTTTGCTCGATGGACATATTTGTTCTTTCAGTTATTGAACACCATGCTTCAACTACTAATGTGTCGACCTCTTCTTGATGATCGATTACTTGTGTTTCTAACCTCTCAAGCATGTTTAAGCTCAAGGACCTCTTATTACATATCTTACTTTTCCTACAAACCTTAACAACTTTTGCCGCTCATTTTTACTCTTTACAAATTCTAAAAAAAGGCATGATCGTCACTTGTTCTTGGATCCTGGATGATCTTTCATGTATATGCCATCAATCTAAGGAAGTTAAAAAAGCACTTACTGGAATTCAACTCAAGTTTATCATTGCTTTTTAGTGCTGTGTACTCATTTGTATGCGTTCTTAGTTTTCATGATCATGTTTCAATGTTTCTTATGTTTGGTATGATCCTTTCACCTTTTGATTTGTCGGATCACACTTAGAGCCTATATATGGATGACACAAGCTAACTTGACTTCACATACTCGCTCGATAGGGATGTATCTCTTAATCCCCTCTTTCCCTTTACTTTTATTATGTGCAATGAAGGCATTGCAGAGTTTAAGTGTGGGCGAGGTTCCATTTGATTCTTGTTATCATATTTCCTGTTTGTATGTGTGACGGATCGAGTCCTTGTGTGTAAATTATATTTGGAACCTTTGAGAAGTGATGCAGATTATGATTGTATGGTCATTTTGATGCTTGAATCTTTATTAGAATTTTGTGTCTTAAAGTATAGGATTAAGAAAGTGCATTAGCTTTGTGTTATCTGTGTATCTCTTGCAGAAAAGTTAAATACTTTTTACCAGCCCTATGCTTGGTTACTTTTTATTAGTTAGATTAGTTTATTTATAATTTTTTAGATGTTATATCTTATCACTTTGAGGACTTCATTGTGCATTTTCAAATATTATGTAAGTTTCATGTTAAAACAAGTCTTATAAAAAACCTTGTATGTATATTTTAACTTTTTTAGGAATTATGTAAATAGTAGCATAGAGCGTTGGGCTAGTAGGATGCCGACGTAGCATATTTTGAGTGTAGATAGACCTTGGTCAGTGTATGGACAAGAGACTTACATGAGAGCTAACTTGTTATAGTAGAGGTTTACGGTTTAGGTTGCGAATTTCAAAGTTTGAAAAGTGTCTTAGTTTATGTTAAAATATAACCGTACATGAGTTCTTTATTTGTCGTGTTCCATGTTCATTGGGGATAGAACATTATTTCTTTATGATTAAGATGGTTTTGCTTGAGGAAAAGCAAAATGCTAAGTGTGGGGGAGTTGATTTGTACATATTTGTATATTTTTAATATATTTTTTTTGTGTCTAATATTGCATGTTTTAAATGTGTATCCATCGTGTTTTGATTTATTCTGGCTTATTTCGCATTTTTGTAGTACATCTCCTCCTTTGTGATTTTTTGTATTTTTTAGCTCGTTTTTAGGAATTTTAATTTATTTTATTTTTTAAGGTCAACGTGGGCCCAGTCTGAGACCAAAACACAACTCAGGCCCAACTATTCAAATGATGAGTCCACTTTAGGATAACCAAGAGAAAATGACAATAGTACAAAAATCAATTGCTCGTCAATTCACAACCGGGCGTCATCAGCCACACCCACGCGATGCCTAGAAATCAAGGCAAAATCAAGGCAAATAAGCCTCTGAGCCTCCCATGATCATACCACCATTACACATCCTAGAACATCATGCCCGCACAACCAATGCCCAACTCCCAGACAACTCGAACAAGTCGACTGTGCTGACACAGCCCTAGTTGTGCACCATGGTTGATAGCTACGCAGCATGACGGACAATCTTGGGTGCATCCACCAAACTTCGTGCACCAAGATCGAACACTCTTGTTATATCACCTAAAGTGAACCTCTAAATGGAAGAGAGTGTCCGACACCTCTCGACAGTTCCCGCATATTGTTGTGCACCTCAAAAGGAATCACCCACCTCCTGCACATGTTACTAGACACAATATCTAGCACCTTGATCCACCCCGATACACATTCTCAAGTCATCAATGCACATCACTCGATCCATGATCGAGCTAACTTGGCCATGTGGCCCCATTTCGGCCAAAATGAACTTTTTACCCCTTTTTCACCAATAATAAATAAACCTACATCAAACAACCCTTATCTATCATATTCTTCACATATTCTACACCCAATTCATTTTCATGTTTTTCAAGCTTTAAAAACAAAATGTAAACTTCTTTGTATTTCTTAGCTTTTGGAGACAAGACCCAATTTTTATGTAATTTCTTGTTTGGGTGTTGATACCCACCTTTTATTTTTAGTAAGCTTTGATTTTTAGATTTTATTCCTTAAATTTCATGTTTGGTAAATTATGGACTTTATTGGGTTAATGATATTCTTACTTGTTCATTCATTTGCTTTGTTATTCTTTCTTAGTTCAAGCTTGTTTTAGAAAGAGTATGATGATTGATGTTCTTGAATATTTTTCCTTCAATTTTATTCCATGATTTTATTGCTTTAATTTCATGATTATTTTTATTCACTACTACAAACTGCCTTTTCCACGTAGGTTTGTTTAGCCGTTTAACGTCGGTTTTGCAACCGACGTCTAAACCACGGACGTGGAAAGTCACGTCGGTTTCTGGAAACGTACGTGGAAAATGCACGTTCGTTTTCTGAAAATCGACGTGGATTTTCCACGTCAGTTTTACAGAAACCTACGTGACTTTCCACGTCGGTGGTTTAAACGTCGGTTGCAAAACCGACGTTGATGGCCAAAAAATCGACGTGAAATATTTCTAACATCGGTTAGAAAACTGATGCCAATATGTAAAAACTGATGTTGTTTTACATCAGTTTTTTGGGTGGTCCCTGTTTTGTTAAACTAAATTCTAAAAGCTGAAAATAAATTAAATAAATCCCAGATTCACATTGAACAACCATTGTCTTAAAATCGAATACATCAAACAACCAACATAAATATGTTCTAAAAGTCAAATACAACGACACAATCTATAGAGTTTAATCCATTGTTCGAATTACCAACACCAAAACAAAGTGAACATATTGCACATATTCTAGTGATCAAACAAACATGAGTATAATTAAAACCTTACAGGAGATTCATTTTTTTTTTCAAGAAGATAACTCGACTACTGAGCTTGAAATTCTTCGATACTCTCTTCAGGAAATGATTTGCTATCACCAAATATCTGCAATTAATTATATAAAAATTTTAACATATCAAAAAATAATTAAACCAAGTCTATTTGCCAATAAGTAGAAAGAAAGGAAAATCATCATCTCGATTTTTCAGCAATTGACCTCTTTAATAGAATAATTAATCAGAATGGTGTTGCGGTTTAAAATCATAAATAAAAAATAACAAAAAGATTAGACTACTAAAAAAGCTCAAAATAACTGTAACAATATCTTTTTGGGACGGAAGAAGTAACATACTACACTTAAAATTTGTTTCTATTTCATGAATTGCTCCATCAAGAGGCGAGTATATTTAAGGGGTTATTTAAGGCGAGTAACATGCCATGCACGGCAAAAAGTACTTTGAGATTACTTCAATTTATACTAGTGTGCATCTTAATACCTGAAATATAATAAGTCCAATAAGGACAGACTGTGTATCGAACCCAAAACTCTGGAACAGGTCTTTAGAGTTCCTTACAAGAGTGTACCCTCCAAACTGCAACAGTGTCAGGATCTTCATATATTAGCCGATCGAATCAACAGTTAAGCATGAAGAATTACACATTCTATAACTTTAAGAGCAGTAACTATGACTAAGTACTCTAACAATATTACATAAACTTTTCATAATAAAGTTCCTTAAAGAGCTAAAAAAAAAAAAGGACAGAAAAAACACATGCAAGACATCAGGACAGAAACCTAAAAAGAAACAATCTTAAAATCTCAATCCGATTTTAGAGCAGTTAGTAAAAGGATACTGGATCGAAGAACACTGTTATAAGAATACTAAAGTTCAAATGATGGTTTATTTGACATGTCTTCTGAAACTGAATGATATACAGCAAAAACAGGCTAAGTTAAGTACTTAAGTCCTCGAGCAATCAGATATAATTAACCCGGCATAGGCAAAAATGGACATGATTATTAAAGAATAACCGCCGCTAATGGCCTATGGGCAAGAAAACATAATATTGATTTCATCTACTACCGACGCACCTAAACTGCAATGAAGGAATGCATGGTATGATTGACCTTCCACTGACCCAGTTCATGGGTTTTTAAAAAAAAGTACAATATGTATAGAATTAGAAATTAAAAAAGGTACAATATGTATAGATCAAGCATTCTCCATTTCCAAATTAGATGAATCACTAATATTTAACTTCGTAATGACACTTTCTGCAGTTATAGATACCAGTACCAATATATTGTTTTATCTCTACTCTATTTATTTATGATATAGTGCTCAACGCTAATTAATACCAGATTAATTCAAAGTCGGCCATTATTAGTTGATAATATATACATTTATAAACAAATTTTAGTTCAGAGCCAGTTTTACGAATAATACAAGAAAAATAATTGAAGTCACAATTAAAAGACCAAATGGGAGCCCAATTCCAAAACCAGAATTTCCAACAAACTGCTCAATAAACCCATTTGAATTGAAATCCCAATAAAAAGTCTTCTTTTTTAATGCACCGGTAGATAAGAAAAAAGTGCAGAAATGGTACTCAAGCCAGAACGGAAAAGAAAATACAGATAAGAAATGAAGAGGAAAAATCAATGAAAGTGAGAGAGAGAAAATTAAATAAGGATTCGTAGTGAGTGGTTTGCAGAATCTAAGTAGGAAATATTTCCAATGTTGAATTTGAAAGGTACGAAGGGACTGAGCTGTAAAAAACAGCCAAAATCTCGCTTCAATCTTAATATTGAGATTTGCAGACATTAACAGACAACAGTAATAGCTCATATCAAATTTCTTATATTGTAAATCGAAATCAAGTCCAACCCAGATAACTCTAATAATAGACAAGTTAACTTGAAATAATTGATTTTTTTTTTAATATCAGGTTGATATAATTTTAAAGTTGAAAGTTCACATAAACATGACACAATACAGACTACTAACATTATCCATATAAATAAAGAAGTTCATATTTTTTAAATATACAAGTTATTTCAAGAATAACTCCAACTAGAGCAAAAAAAAAAAGGTTGGGTTCAATTTGATACCGGGCCTCAACCCAACCAACAAACAAGACAAAACCCTAATCGCAGACCTTAACATATCTCAAGCTATGATCCCTGCCTGTATATTCATGACTCCTTAGGTGTCTATATTACTACCATTGATTCTTTTATTACTGCTACTTGAAACTACCCTGAGGTTTTGTCTAATTACAAAAAGACCCACTTTTCTATCAAAATTACAAAAACTATTTGAGGCAAAAAAAAAAAAGAAAAAAAAAGCATCAAAAGGTTTATTCGTAGTTCGAAAATTAACTGGGTTTCCTTGTAATTAGGCTAAACATGGGTTAATTACAAAACTACCCCCGTGGTTTTTCTAATACCTAGAAGACCCAATTTTCATTCTAATTACAATAACTACTCAAGCCAAAAATAAAAAAATAAAAAAAAGTAAAGAATCAAAGTGTTATTCTTAATTTCGAAGAATAACATGGTTTCCTTGTAATTAGGCTAAACATGTTTTAATTACAAAACTACATTGGATGTTTTGTAAAATTACCAAAGGCCCAGTGTTCTTTCAAAATTACAAAAAAACCACGAGGAAAAGAAAAGAAAAATTGAAGTGTTATTCATAATTTCGAAAGATAGCTAGGTTTTCCTTGTAATTAGACTAAATCTCAGGACCAGTTTCGTAATTATCCCTAAAACTTAAATTTCAGGTGACTGCCTATGATTCAAAAGAAAGATAACCCAAAAATCGTGCAACAAAATAAATAAATAAATAATAATTATATAAATGCCTACTAACCTTCAGCTAAAAATATGCTCAAAATTAGAAGGTTTCCGTATTCAGGCATATATAATCCGATCTGTACGTTTTCTAATGCAGATACCAAGACAATCCCCATCTCAAATGAGTAACAAAAACACGTAACAAATTAATACTCGGGATTCAGTTGGAATGCTAGCTATTCTCGTCCTATCTATTTTAATCATACTGCATGCAATTTACAGTTTTCTGAACATTTACCGACAGTTTTTCTATAGGTAAATTATTTTTTTCTTCTAGTGAGGTCATAATGTAATCACAATCATAATCATGAGTTATTGAAGTCAAGTGACACTAAATTAAGAACTTTCATTTACCCAAAAAAAAAAAGAGATTTTCTAAACTAATTGGCAGAAATAAAGCAACCCAATTAAAACTCGTAAAGTATGAATATTAAAAGTATCATTACTTCTCCATTTTATCTCTCAGCCCCGCCGTCCATTTGCTTTCAACCCACTGCCGTTCTCAGCCCCGACGATCTCCGAAAATTCCCGTCCGCCCTATAACATCCAACATCAACCCCTCACCTCTCGATTTCATCCAAACACCTTATAATTGTAAAACCCTAGTTCTGGTCAACGTACACAAACAGCTGAAATAGGCGAAATCGGAGGGCCCCACTTTGTCTCCACTTCTTCGTGCAACGCTGCTGTTCAAATCATTGAATTGGTACGTACGATTAATTGTAATAATTTTATGTGAAAGCTTTAAGATTCGCATTAAATTGTTGATCTGGATCTGATTGATGGTGAGTTTTTCCGGATTTGATTTCTGTTTGACTTGTGAAATTGGAGGGCCCTGCTTCGTCTCCCCTTTCATTTGTACGATTGTGTGTGCTTGTTTAATTTACAAGTTAATTTAAGGCTAAATCTAAAATCTCTTGTCAGCGTGTGCTTCGAGCCACTGGGGATATTAGAAACAGAGGGATATTTGCGATTTGTTGCCTCACCATCCCTTGGAAGCTCCGGGATAAATCCTTTGTGCTCAGAAGTTTCCTGGTAATTTAACTCTAATAATTTTTTATTTTAGGCTTCGAAATCTGTGTTTGCAGTAGCATTAATAAGTTTCGTTTGAATATGTGAATTAATCCTGCTATACATATATTGATATATATTGTAATGATCATTTTCTGCAGCGTGAGAGGGATATTCTGTATTCAACGGAGGATGTGCGTCAAATGGAGTTAGCGATCTGCAGAGGCTTGGAATGGCGGATGCGAACTGTACTTCTCCATTTTATTCTCCTCAGCCCCGCCGTCCATTTGCTTTTCAACCCACTGCCGTTCTCAGCCCCGACGATCTCCGAAAATTCCCGTCCGCTCTATAACATCCAACATCAACCCCTCTGCTCTCGATTTCATCCAAACACCTTATAATTGTAAAACCCTAGTTCTGGTCAACGTACACCAACA
>BMAC01001409.1:24488-84895 GCA_014905375.1 Phtheirospermum japonicum
TTGTGATATAGCTTATATGTACAGTACGATCCCTTCGCGATCTATGTCCCGATTGAATAAGAGGTATTGGTTCATCGAGACCTCTTTCTAGTTCAATAACTGTGTGTACGTTCTAGGTTCAAGATAATGCAACAGAACCAAGTCACCGAGACACTCAGAAATAGGGATGGATTGACAAATCTGACCACGCAAGTTAATAAGCAAGGAGAGGTCTTGGATGACTTATCTAAGAGCGTGAAGAACTTGGAGAAAATGATGGGGCAAATGGCGACATTCATGGCCAAACATGACAATGAAAAGGGAAAGTTTCCGAGCCAACCCGAGCAAGCTTCCGCGGTTCATATTCTACGAAGTGGGAAGACGATAGATAATGGGGTCGAAGAAAAGAACGAAGGGGACACTAGTATTGCAAATGAAGGGCTGCCTACGAACAATGACCCTAAATCGGTTAACCAAATGCATAAGTCACCGAATCCGTACATTCTTGGGTCATTAAAAGGGAAGTCCCCGAATCAAGTACCCTCTCCAGTAACAGATGACGATTCCACCAAGCCTCCAAAGGCATCGCCAACCACTATTCGAGACAAGGTTCCTTTCCCAAGTCGCCTACGCCCATCCAAAGAGAATAAAAAGTTCATGGAACTTTATAATCTGCTCAAAAACATCAACATCAATCTTCCTCTGTTAGACGTAGTCAAGACGATGCCCGCGTACGTGAAATCTTTCAAGGAATTAGTCGCGAGGGAACGGCGTCTGGAGACACTTCAGCAAGTTAAGTTAACAAAGGAGGTGAGCGCCATATGCAAAGGGCCTCTACCCAAAAAGGAAAGAGACCCCGGCAGTTTCTGCATAACTATCACCTTGGGAAACGGGCAGACAGCACGAGGCATGCTTGACCTTGGAGTAGGAATCAATTTAATGCCTTATTCCCTTTATAAGGAATTCGATTTAGGGACAATGAGACCAATGACGATGCGGCTACAATTAGCGGACCGATCAATTAGACAACCACTTGGCATAGTCGAGGATGTTCTAGTTTAAGTTGGCGAGCTTGTGATTCCAGTCGATTTCGTCATACTAGATGTCGGCGAGGTTCCGAAGGAAGGCACTGAACATACTATTTTGCTTGGACGACCATTTATGTCCACTTCTCGTACACTAATTGACGTACACAAAGGGAGGATGACCTTATCCGTGATGGGTGAGACAATCACATTTTCGCTGAAAGATATCCACAACACTCCTTCACCATACATGAATGAAGATTTTTCGTTTGTTGACCCGATTGCCTCCTGTGTTCACGAGCTTAAGGGGATCACTGTGCTAGATGAGTTAAGCGTCGAGGACGACACGAAATTTTTGAACAGGGTGGCCGAGATGTTAGAGATAGATTTGAATGAGATCGACGAAGACCATGAAGAGATTGACGATTTTGATGAAGAATTGTGTGAAATAGCCACTGCACCCGAACTTGGTCCAAAGATAGAGTTAAAGCCGCTACCGAGCCACTTGAAGTATGTTTTACTCGAGCCCAACGAAACAAAACCAGTCATCATATACTCAGCCTTATCGGAGCACGAGGAGAAGGAATTAGTTGCGGTGTTAAGCAACCACAAGGAGGCTATAGGATGGAGCATCAGCGACATCAAAGGAATAAGCCCCGTGACTTGCATGCATAGAATCGAGATGGAACCCGATGCCAAGCCTGTGAGGGACAGTCAACGGAGACTGACACCAACGCTTTATGAGGTGGTTAAGAAAGAAATTTTTAAACTTAAAGACGAAGGAATCATTTTCGCCATCTCCGACAGCAAATGGGTAAGCCCAATTCATGTGGTTCCAAAGAAAGGAGGCATCACCATCGCCGAAAACGCAAAGGGTGAGATAGTGCCAACCCGACTAACTACTGGATTGCGTATATGCATCGATTATAGGAAGTTAAATGCGGCCACTCGTAAGGATCATTTTCCTCTACTGTTCATCGACCAACTTCTCGACAATCTTGCGGGACACGAATTTTACTRCTTTCTGGATGGCCTTTCGGGCTATTATCAAGTGGCCATCGCTCCGGAAGATTAGAGCAAGACAACGTTCACATGCCCCTTTGGCACATTCGCTTTTCGAAGRATGCCCTTTGGCCTGTGCAACGCACTAGCAACTTTTCAAAGGTGCATGCTCTCAATTTTCAGTGATTTTATTGATGACTCTGTTGAAGTGTTTATGGATGATTTTTCAATTTTTGGGTCATCTTTTGATAATTGCTTGTCTAATTTGTCAAGAGTTCTAGAACGATGCATTGAGAAAAATCTAACTTTGAGTTGGGAGAAATCCCATTTTATGGTAAAAAGTGGCACTGTTCTAGGCCATGTTGTTTCTAGAAAGGGGCTGGAGGTTGATAAGACAAAAATTAATTTAATTGAAACCCTTCCTCCGCCTCGAGATGTTAAAGGGATTAGGAGTTTTCTTGGTCATGCAGGTTTTTATAGATGTTTTATCAAAAACTTTTCAAAAATAAGTCGTCCACTTTGCAAACTATTGACCTTAGATACTCCTTTCATTTTTAATGAAGAATGTTTGAATGCGTTTAATGAATTAAAAGTGAGTCTTACGTCTGCCCCTGTGGTTTTTGCTCCCGACTGGACCTTGCCCTTTGAAATTATGTGTGATGCCTCTAACGAGGCGGTGAGGTCTGTTTTGGGACAACGTGTGGAAAAATTGCTTAGGGTCATTTATTATGCTAGTTATATGCTAAACGATGCTCAACGTAATTATACCACAACTGAAAAAGAATTATTGGCAATAGTATTTTCACTTGACAAATTTAGACCGTATATAGCTGGAGCTAAGGTAATTGTACACACTGATCATGCTGCTTTACGCCATTTATTTTCCAAACCACAAAGTAAGCCACGCCTTATTAGGCGGATTTTGTTGCTACAAGAATCTGATGTGGAAATAAAAGATAGACGGGGTTGTGAAAATGTTGTGGCGGATCACTTGTCTAGAATGATAATTGAGGAGAATGAGGGGGAGAAATTTATGATTAACGATCTTTTTCCTTATGAAAATATTTTTAATCTTGAGCAATTAATCACTCCTTGGTACGCTGATATTGTGAATTATCTTGTTTGCAAAATAGTGCCTAACCATTTATCCTACCAAGAACGGAAGAGATTTCTGAGTAAATGCAGGGACTACTTTTGGGATGATCCCGATATTTTCAAACGCTGCAAGGATGGTCTAAATAGGAGATGCATTCCGAACGACGAAATGGGGAGCATTCTCCAATTTTTCCATGACCATGGAGGGCATTTTGGAGCTCAAAAGACGGCATTTAAATTGTTACAAGTCGGATTTTATTGGCCGAGTTTATTTGCTGATGCGTTTGAATATTGCAAAACTTGTGACAACTGCCAACGGACCAGAAACATAGGTAAGCGAGACAAAATGCCACAGGTACCCAACCAAGTGGTAGAGATTTTTGATGTATGGGGGATAGACTTTATGGGACCTTTCCATAAGAGTGGGGATTTTGAGTACATCCTTGTTGGTGTCGACTATGTATCAAAATGGGTGGAAGCAATCCCTACTCGAAGAGCTAACGCAGAAGTTGTTCTCAAATTCCTCCAAGAAAATATTTTCAGTAGATTCGGGGTGCCGAAATCGATAATAAGTGATGGAGGGAGCCATTTTTGTAACAAGGCGTTTGCAAAGTTGATGAAAAAATATGGGGTCCGACACAAGGTAGCTACGCCTTACCACCCTCAAACGTCTGGTCAAGTCGAAACGAGCAACCGTCAACTTAAGGCCATCCTCGAGAAAACAGTTGGGCCGAGTCGAAAGGATTGGGCAGTCAAACTTGTTGACGCACTGTGGGCATACCGAACAGCCTACAAGACAGTGCTTGGAATGAGCCCTTTTCGCCTAATCTATGGGAAAGCTTGCCATTTGCCCGTTGAGCTAGAACATCGAGCTGGTTGGGCAATTCGGAAACTGAACATGAATTATGACGAGGCTGGCGAGTACAGGAATTTGGAACTAACTGAACTTGAGGAGATAAGGAATGAGTCCTATGATACTGCATGGAGGCAAAAGAAGATGACCAAAGTCTACCATGATCGGAAACTCGTCAACAAGTAATTGGGGGTAGGTAAGTTAGCTCTAGTCTTTAACTCGAGATTTAGACTTTTTCCAGGGAAACTAAAATCAAAGTGGAGTGGACCGTTCATGATAACAGAGATCAACGAGTTTGGAGCTGTAACCCTTTACGATGAAAAATGAGACGCAACATTTCAAGTTAATGGGCACCGCGTTAAATTGTACCRTGAYRGAGAGWTAACAAATCAAGATCGCGAAGTGTGGGCGATGGTGGACCCACCTCCGATGGAAATTTAATCACGGCACAGTTACGTCGAGCAAACGACGTTAAAAGATGCGCTTCTTGGGAGACAACCCAAGCTACTGTATTTTTTTTATTTTGATTTTCTTTTATTTTAGTTATTTCTTTTTTCTACCTTTTTTGTTAGTGTTTGAACAGGAATTAGGTCAAGATAAGATTAATTCATCATTTAAAGAGTGAAAGATTCGCAAGATAACCAGCCTACAGCCGCGTCGACTGACGCGGCGTCGATGTGGAAATGACGCTTCCTGGGCGCGCGCGTCGACTGACGCAGCGTCGACGCCACCTGTGCGCGTGAGCAAATTTTTGGTAAGTTTTAGCTGCGATTTTTGGGAGTTTTATTCTAAAAAGGTGAGTGAATTTTTGGGATTTATTTGCACGAAATTTGTCAAGATTGGGGTCAAGATCTTTTGTCTTAAAGGAGTTCTAATTAGATAAGGAAACTTAATATCTTTTCCCTTATCTTTAATTTGGGTGAATTTAGGATTCCTATTTTTAAGGTCTTTTGATCCCTATATAAACCAAACCCCTTCACTCTTAATTTCATTATTCTCAAATCTCTACATCTCCTTACTCCAATATATTTTCGCTCCACACCTTTCCTTACCATGAGGCCAATTCCAAAAACCACCAAAAACCACGAGAAGAGGTGGATGCTGAGAGAGGAGCACGACGAGAAATTGGACCAGCTGCATGATGAAGTCGAGAAGGCGAACGATTTGGTTGGTGATTATCAATTGGATGAGGTTAACTACACCCTTCAAATCGATGCTCTCAAGAACGAATAGAGAAGGGCGGAGGAGATCAACGAGGGGTTGAGGGACATAAACCTTCAACTAAGGACCACCATTCAAGGCTTAAGGGGTATTGAGCATGACCTCGGGCAGCAGAGGGAGGAACTTGATGAGCGTGCCATGACCAAGAACGAGCTCCGCGATGCACTTTTCCGAGCTCGAGAGACGATTGGCACCTTGACTAAGGACAACAACGAGATGATATGGGATACGGCCGAATTATCAGGTGAGAACGATATGAAGGACGAGCGCTTGAAAGAAGCGGAATTCGAGATAGGAAATTTGACTCAAGACGGGATAACCCTCTTGCGAAGTAACCATGCAATCCGCGAGGAGAAATTTGCATTCTTACGACGAATTGAGGAGTTGGAGGCCCAAATCAAGGATTTTAATGTGAGAAACGCGGCGAACGAGTGGAATTTAGGATTTTGGCAGTAGTGCTTGGAAGAGGCTAGCAAAAAGATCGTCGCGTTAGAGCGATTGGGTTTCAAATCCCCTTAGATTCTTGGGGCTTGCTATTATTTATCTATTTATATTTTTCCATAATCGAGTCGTGGAATTATCTTTCCACCTTTTCCTATTTAGTTTTTGTAATTTCGATTTTATTTCGGTTGTCTACGTATTTTGTTTCAGCAATTAATAAAATTTTATTTTTTTCGTATGCCTTGCTTTTTTGTATTTCTTGCACCATGGACGTTTTTATTTTTCTTGTGAGATTGTGCAGTTATCCATGGTTAAAAATCATTTAGGAGAAGGGGTAATCGCTGGAATACGAACGGTAAAAACTTGTCGCCAACCTGATGTCGCGTCAACTGACGCGAGCGTCGATGATCCGTCGACGCGGTGATGATCCACGTCAGTCGACGCCAAGTCGACGCTATGTCGACGTCGCCTGCGCACGGCGACCGGTTGCCCTAGGCAGAAGCAATGATTTTCAATAGCCGTTTTGTTCAACGATTTTCTGAAGAGCCGTGGCAACGATTTAATAAATTTATTATTGCTGATAACGTTATTTTTATTTTTTATTTCATTTTGGTTGTTATGTTTTGAGGACGAATCCATTCACGCAACTCTGTGAACGTGAAATTGCGCAACTTCAATGAAAAAGACTCGACCATTCATTTTCAGGGATGTTTTCTTACTCTTTCCTTGTTTGAATTGATTTTCTTTATATTTATGGCAATCGGGGGATTGCCGAGTTTTCAAGAGGGGGTATGGTTGAGTATGATTGAAATTTGTGTGCAATTTTTCAATTTTTACGTGATTCTTTGCTATTTCTGCGCTAAATTGTGTTTGTATGGCGTGCCTGTCGAAGTTAGCTATATATGATTTGATGTTTTTGTCTTTGAGCGTGCATAAGTGCATAAATTTTTCAAAATTATTATTTATATATTGTAAAATGGTACTTGGACGCAATTGATTTCGCAAAACCTTAAAAGCAGTGTCAATTCAAAACCTTTTTATGCAAAAAGCCAGTGAGTAGCCTGAGTGTTTATCATCTTTGCATGTACTTGAATGAGTTTTGATTTGAGATCTCTTTGAAACCGCTGTGTGTAGTTGACTTGGAAAATGAGGTTAAGACACAGAAAAAACCCTATTCCGGCCATATCCATAAATTTTATCCACTGTAATTCCGAATGAGCCAATCATAGCCAAATAATCCATTTCGATTAGCCATGAGTGATATTTGAGTCGACTCCTACAACCCATTAAAAGCGTGGGGTAGGAGTTAGTATTTTTATTGGTTATTAGTTTTTTGGAGTTTTCACAAGGGATTTATGAATTTTTGTAATAAAGGATCACCATCCTTCAAAAAAAATAATAAATAAATAAATAAATAAGAAAAAAAAAGGATATAAGAAGGATGGTGAATTATGTTAGTCATTGCCTACGCGCTAATAAAGGCTTGAGTTATTATTTATTTTATTTTATGAGCCTATTGTTTAGAAGGCATGAGTTGTGTAAGAAGCGTGTTATGAGCTTCAATTGTGTTTAAGTGGTTCGAGCAAAAGTTGGTTTAGAGTTACGAGTTGGGAAATAGCCTAAGTTTAAAGGCTACGTTATGAGTGTTTAGTGAGGTTTTTATCTTTGAACGAGGTGAAGCATATTGCTCCTTGATTAGAATAGGTTTGGTGAGTTATTGATCACGTTAGATCGTGAGTTAGCCACACAACTTATATATTCCATACCCGTCCAAAAAGCCTTACATTACAACCCGAAAAGACCTTTTCCAATTCTTTGATCGATAACACACTTAATTTGCGATTGAAAGGAGATTGATTTTCGGTGCTTGTTTATTGTGCTTGTATTTGTATGATTTGAGCGTATACACGTCCTATGCAGAAAATAATCGAGTGCTTGAGCGTTCACCCCTATATATTTCCCTTTTGTGAGGATGCATGAATTCGATTTTGAAGCGACAATGTTATACGGGTGGAGTGTTTGAAGTTGCATCGCATGTACCTTTATTTTCAAAATTATTTAAGTAGCATAGCACGACTCATTGCTTGGACTGATTTTTATTTCTTGCTATACTTTGAATCTATCGTCTGTTCGAGGACGAACAAACCAATTAAGCATGGGGTAGTTGATTAACACGTATTTGTCCTTATTTTCAGTAGTATTTTAGCTTGTTTTTCTATTCGTTTTTGGTATAAGTTGGATGATTTAAGTTTAATTTCGTATCTTCATAGTTCCAGCTTATTTTACCGTATTTTGATCGTAATTGATGCAATTAGGTGATATTTCGTTGTTTTCACCTTACAGCTAAGTAACCGGAAGAGTTCAACTTGTAATAGACGAAGTTCGATGTTCAAAAATAGGACAACGAGCTTCCCGGTGAAACGAGTAGCAAAAGATTGAGAAACGGAGACAGGCGCTCTGTCGCGTCGACTGACGCTAGCGTCGACGCGAACCATGATCCGCGTCAGTCGATGCAAGGACGACGCACTGCCGATGCTACGTTCTGAAGCGTCGATTGAAGGGGGCGTCAATCGACGCAAGGTCGACGCAACTTGCTGAAGCGTCGATTGAAGACGCGTCAATCGACGCAAGGTCGACGCAACTTGCTGAAGCATCGATTGAAGACGCGTCGACCGACGCAGCATCGACGTAACTTGCTGAAGCGTCAATCCATGACCACGTCAGTCGACGCACCTGCCCAACCGACGCGCACACCCAGGCAGCAGCAGCACCGAACACCAGCGCGCGTCAGTCGACGCACCGTCGACGCGACGGTCCAGAATCGGGATTTTAGGGTTTCTTATGCTCCAAGTCAAGGGAAATCTATAAAAACCCTTCTAAGTTCGTCCCAAAAGAAGATACCTCGGACCCATACTCTGAATATTCGTTCCTTTTGGTTCAAGAACAACACCATCCGCATCCATATCATAAAATTTTATCAAGATCGAAGATTCAAGGATCGTTAAGCTCCAACTGTCCGTTCGTGATTCGTTATTCGACCAAGATCAACTTACTTCTCCGGATTAGCTGGAGAATCCACTGCATTCCTTAGTTATAATAAGTATTCGAACTCTTTTATTCGCTTTGGTGGTTTAATTTATGCAATTAAGTAGCTGCTTCTCAATAATTGTTTTTGAATTATTTTATGCTTGGAACCCTAAATACTTTTGGTATTGAAATCGTAATCTTAGTTTAATTAAAGCTTGGTTATTATTCTTGTTAGTTAATTCGTTTCGTTACATTGCGTTCTAGATAATTGCTGTTCGTTTATGCTAGTTGATCATATTCAAGAGTTCTTAGATGAATTACTCTAGTTTATATGTTTAAGTTCCTAAAGTAGATTACTTAGTTTTACTTATCGTTCATGCATTTCAAGTCCTAGATAATCAAAACAATCAACCCGCCTATTTATGTGTTATTGTGTTGAACAATTTATTTAAATTTCCGATTGTATGTTTCTCGAGAGATGACTCGAGTCAAGTTGCCAAACTACGCGCGACCCCGTTCTCTTGCGGACAAGCTATTGATCTTTTGACAAATTTTCATAAGTAAGCAACACAAAAGCTTGAATCAAGGAGCTCTTGATATTTGTCATGCCACTACTATAAAAAAAAATTGATTAATGGTTGTTTTAAGCCTTTTACATCAGTTCCAGATATCGAGTTTTGTAAAATGTCTGTCTAATTAACATCGGTTGTACAACTGATGTTATTAATGACTCTACTACACTAGAAGTTAATTAAATTGATATAAAAAGTGTTCTTGAACGTGAAAATCCCGATGTAAATGTAGGTGAAATTACATTTGGTGAGATTCTAGAGTCCTTCTCGAACATTGTGTCCTTTTGTTGTCCATTTGCTCCTGAGCCTTGGCGAGCTCCTCCTCTAGCTCGACTATCTAAGAGATAGAAGACTCCTCCCTTCAACTAAACTCTCAATGGCCAGAGTGATCAAGAGAGCGATCATCCGTGACCAGGAAGATGTTAGTGAAAATCCTATCAAGTGTAGTATTCTTATTGAAAACACGGCATGAATCATTACCTTGCCAAAGTGATAAATGAGGGAATAGATGAGTTCGGCATGGGGAAGCCCCTACGCTCTTCCATGACTGGCAGAAGAAAGCAAAGCAGGGAGGAATGGTAGGACTTTGTCATGCTCCTCACAAGAGATCAAGCTAAAGGTTTTCTGCTCGACAGGCGTGCTTAGACCAGTCTTGGTTTGAGCCTATTTTGAAGCTCACCTAAGAGACAGATTGTTGGCAGGATGCTTGGAATTGCCCTCTGAACCCTCCGATAGGGTGATTTGTTTCTATTTCCACCCCGAGCATGATTTTAGGGGATGAGATGAAAGAGAAGGCACAATGGGTGCTTTGGTGGCCTTAGAAGCGCGGACTGCCTTATTTTCCGCCATCTTCTTAGCGCTTTGCAATTTAAGAGTAGGTGTTTTTGAGGCGCTGACCTCATATGCTTTGAAAAGTTGATTTTTAAGAAGAACAAGTTAAACTTAGTATATGTTAAAATTAATAAATCATCATTAACCAATATTGCGGATAGGTGAGGTTTTGTTCCTACTTATTCTCAAATGGGATAGTAGGTAAGGGGAGTTGGTTAAAGGGACACCCCTGAATGGACATTCATTCCATTGATTAATTTGATGATCAAAAGAAGCTCAGAGAGATTGATCTCGCAGAGATTGTCTTGGGCGTTGACTCCCTCTACCTGTTCAGTAGGAAATGGCCATTCCCGAACATCACGGAAGAAGAAAAAATAGGTTTTCCAATTCTTTGTGTTTGATGGCAGTCCAGTCAGAAAGTGAGCTCGGCCTCAGTAGGACAGATAGTGGGGAGTGTCATCGAGTTCTCATATTATAGCAATAGTTGAAGAATTATATGCAGGTTTCTACACTACAGAATGATATTCCCAATGATTATGCGAATGGAGTTTAGGGGAAACTAGTTGATGGCTAGCCACGATAAAAAGGAATGAAAGGACACACGAAGGCCACTGCGAACTTGGTCTTCATAGTAGGTTTGGTGTCCTAGTGGTAGTTTATCACGGAATCCTCAAGCGTAGCCATGTAATGCCATATCGCTCTGTAAGTTCTACCAATTCGGCTAGTTCAGGCCTAATCTCATGTTTTACGCGACTGTCTATTCTTGAAATGGGGTCGGCTGGGTGTAGTTCGCCACAAGAGTTTTCCCTCTCTGTTTCATCGTAGAGGTTCAGATCGCATGATATGGGTGAGGCGAATAAGGAAGAGATGTCGATGAGGAAGAAGTGAGGGTGATTTTGTCACCGAAAGAGTAAGAAAGGTTATGCGAATCGGAATCATAGGAGGGCCTTGTTGGAAGATAAAAGATGTTCTTCGAGGGAGGTGGAGATGTACGAATAAATAGAGAAAGTGTGAAAATATTGAAGAATCGAGAGAGTTAAGAGTGCGTATCAAAACCCATGATAGTGGTATGGATTTGTAGAAGACGAGGCTAAGTGGAAAGCAGGTTTCATGTGGCAGAGTTTTGAGATTTGATTGCTGAGGGAAAATGGCAAGATAAGATACCATTATTTTGATGAGTGAATGTAAAAACATTGTGCAGCTTGATATTGAAAATAATTGTAGGAAAACAAGTGGTGGAGACCGTGTCTTTCTTAAATAAGTGGCTAGGGCTTGTTGGGGAATACCTCGGGACTCCCGAGGTTATATATTGTGGTTGGTAGAGCGCGTTTAGTTTTCCAACGCTAGAGTCGAAGTGATATGACACGTGTTTAATGGATGAATTCGAGCTCCTTTTAGCCTACTGTACTCGCTCTTATCCCACGACTGATCAGAGTAGGGGAACAAATCTTTACATCTTATAAATAGAGGCTCTAACCCTTATTCTAAATTACAATCTTTTTATATTTGTATTCTCACTTGTGCATCAGAGCGTCTACACTTAGAGCACCCCGATACCTTATTTTACATTTCAATCTATCCCTAGCCGAGATGCCCACCAGGTTGGACGTTCAAGAAGTTCAAAGAAGAGGTAAGATATTGCTCAATCTCCCAACCAGCCTAGCCTCCCAGCCCACTCCAATGACCCACATATAAAGTAATTTTTTATGGGCAACACTCTTATCAGATCGAACTAACGAATCATCTATTAGGTCAAGATTTCATACATCTACATTATAGTACAAAAATCAATACATTATAATAAAAAATCAAGACATCATAATACTAATACGTCATAATACAAAACCAATACATCATAACACGGGTCAGATATTTATGAAAAATCAATACTTTTGAGTACAAAAACCAATATATCATAGTTCAAAACCCAATACATTATAGTATCGGGTCAGATGGTCTAACGGGTTACGACATCAATCTTGCCTAACGCAAGTCTTTGCCATTTTTTAATTTCCCCAAATGACTTAAGGGGGAATAGAATATGGAATATCTCGGGTGAGAGGTGGTCGTCTTGCTGGTTGGCTAAGTGAACTACATATAAGTATTTGGGCAAACACTTGTATTAGGCCACATTGACGGGTCATGACCCGTTAGACCATCTGACCCGATACTATAATGTATTGATTTTTGTATTATGATGTATTGGTTTTTGTACTCGAAAGTATTGGGTTTTCATAAATCTATGACCCGTGTCATGATGTATTGGTTTTGTATTATGATGTATTAATATTATAATGTATTGATTTTTTACTATAATGTATTGGTTTTAATTTAATATTAATAATTAAATTCTCAATTGATTGTAAAATTATATTGGAATTTCAAATCCCCATGTAATTTTAGTACTAAAAAAATATAATTTGATTGTAAACCCACGGTACTCCCGTCCCGTCCCTCGGCAATTATCGAGGAATGAGTCACATCGTCGATAATTCACTATATTTTGTAGTGAAATTCTTTAAGGTGTCATACCAAGCTTTTAGGGCCTGTTTAAGTCCATACATGGCTTTGACTAGTTTGAAGACACAATTAGGCTTAGTAGGATCCACATAGCTTTCAGGTTGGGCCATATACACATTTTCACTCAGTTGACAATTTAGAAAAGCATTATTTACATCTACTTGGTGAGTGCGACATCTAGTTGTAGCAATAGAGAAGACAATTCCGATAGTGCATAGTTCCACAAATGGATTGAAAGTAGCACTAAGTTAATACCTAATATCTAGTGGACCCCTTGCCACTAGTCTTCCAAAGATCAATTGGCCTTGAAGAGGCAACTGTTGTCTTCCAAAGATCAATTGGCCTTGAAGAGGCAACTGTTGGTGATGAGGTTCATATGAGGTGAGGGGGGTACGATATCCAAGGTGTGATTCCTCATGAGTGTTGTAGACTTCTCATCAATGGCAGATAGATTTCCACTCAGGTAGGGATGAGTCTTGTTGGACAGAAGAAGGAACGCAGGTGCGAATTAATGGCGACAGATAAAAACCACATAATCGCATAGTTAGTGTCACAAAGACATTACAATAAGAATGGCAATCCTGACTTAAGAGGAAACAACATTATGAACGCATTTGTAATTTAGCCAAATCAACTTGTATTAGAGTTGATGAATAAAGAGAGAGAGAGTACATTCACAAACAATTTCTCCATAGAATATATAAACCTCAGAATGAAAATAAATACTCTTATGAAAACAATTCTTACAAAACAATCCATTTTATCATCAGCATCGAGGAATATAACAAAAAAAAAAAAGTCTTTCAAACTAGTGATTTACTATTTAAAAAATATATATATATAATCATCTGCTGCAGCAGGATCACGAAAGGGTAAGACTATCACTAAGGAAATTTACATAAAATTTCTACCATTTGATGTAAATAAGTAAATCTAATATCAGAAAGTCTGATGTGAAAAGTTCAATAGTTTTGAATCGAAATAGAAAAGCCATACGTACACTCATAAAATATCTTCTTCTGGAGAAAGATCGTAATCTGGAGGCGAGACGACAATCCCTTCTCGCTCATTGGATTCAATTAGCATTACAACAACCTCCCGCATTGATGGCCGATCAAACGGGGACATGCTTGTACACAAAAGAGCAATTTTTAGGACAGTAATCATGTGATTAACGATGTTTTCATCTTTCAGATCCAAACGACTATCGAGTATCTCAGACGACAGCGAATGGGCGCGGATGTAATTTCGCACATACGTGACGAGGTCGCCTCCCTGTTCTAGCGGCTGCACAGGTGTTTTTCCGGTCAGCAATTCCAGAAGGACCACACCGTAGCTGTATATATCACATTTTTCTGTAACCTTCATAGTATAGGCGTATTCTGCATTGTAAAAGCAATGAAATCAACGATACTTATAATCATAAACTAAAGAATTTTTTTTAAGAAAAAGTGGAGACAGAAGAAAAAACTAGCTTGAGTCATCAGTCTGTCGAACTTAGAAACAATTTAACCAAGCAATAATCTGAATATAACCAATTCCACACATTAATGCAACAATGTATATTTTTTTAGGAAGAAGAAAGGACAAAAAAACAAAGGACCACCATATCGCATAATGTCATTGATTTTTGTCATGCATTATTATTTATCAGTACAATATGTGGTCATCAAATTGAAAGGTTCAGGATAGATTAGGACTCATTTGAAGAACATTGATATCAATCTTCAAGATCATATCTTCAAAAAAAAAGTCTTATCAATTTGTCTGTGATAATTTGAGAAAAGCAACAGATCAAATTATCCAAGCTCAACGACAAAACCCAGTGATTATAAATTCTGCACAAGGGAATCAATGTCAATCATATTTAAAGGAGATATGTGCACACTATACATTTATGACTAAAATGGTACAAAACGTAAAATTGGAGATTCAATTAAAAAAAAATTAAAAGCTTACCGGGGGCTATGTAACCATACGACCCAGCAACCGCCGACATCGACTTCGACTGTGGCATATCGATAACTTTTGCCAAACCAAAATCCCCAACATGGGCTTCGAACTTCTCATCGAGCAGAATATTATTCGACTTTATATCACGGTGCACAATCCTAGGCCTACAGTCATGATGCAAATACGCCAGCCCCTCAGCCGCCCCAAGAGCAATCGCAAACCTCATCGGCCAATCCAATTCACACGTGTCCCTGTGAATCGATTCCCCCAAGCTCCCTCTCGCCATGTACTCGTACAGAAGCAGATTCGAGCCCTGGTGATAGCAAAACCCGTAAAGCTTCACGATGTTGCGATGCCTTATCTTCCCAAGCGTCAATATCTCGGCCCGGAAGCTGCTCTCAATGTTGCTACCCTCCCGATTGGACGCCAGTTTCTTAACCGCGATGGTCTGAGCTGCGGACGATTGCAACTCCGCCTTGTACACTGTCCCCACCGCTCCCCTCCCGATCACAAATGCTTCGTGGAAATTGCTGGTCGCCTCAACCAGGTCCTGGAAGGTGAACCCATCCTTCGGGGGGAAATAAATATCCGAGTCCGCGTCCTTATCCCGCGCGGTCACGAGCAGACGATCGGCTGAATGGCATCTCATCAGATATAAAATGAAAGCGATCAGTACAAGCGAAACCCCGCCCACCACGGTGGCGACTATAGTGATGATTTTCCCACGAGGGGCACTCGCTCTCTCGACGGATGGGATCGTGTCGAGGGTCGAGAATCGGGTGCAATTCCTGAGGAGCCCACCGCAGAGACCTTTGTTTCCGAGGAAGCTGCTCACACTCATCGTCTGGAACAATTGTATAGAAGGCAGTGGGCCCGTTAAGTGATTGTACGAGAAGTTGCAGCCCAAGAGACTCGACAAATACCCGAACGTGCTGGGGATCTCGCCGCTTAGATCGTTGTTGTTTAGAAAAAGGTACTCTAACAGGGTGAGATTCCCGAGATGAGGCGGGATCGGCCCAGACAAATTATTGTAACTGAGATTCATAGCGATCTGTAGGCTAGCAAGATTGCCTAACTCATTCGGTATCTTGCCGGATAATAAATTACCGCCCATTTGAAGTTCGGTCAGATGCGATAGATTGCCTAACTCCTTCGGTATATTTCCAGAGAACATGTTTTCAGATATGATGAGACGTTCGAGCACAGAAAGAGCCCCGAGCTCGCTTGGTATAGTGTGAGTAAAGCTATTCCGGCTGAGATCGAGCCTCTGCAGAGCCTTGCAGTTGAGAATTTCGAGTGGGACCCGGCCCGTGAAAAAGTTGGACGACACATTGAAAGCCACGAGCTGAAAAAGATTCCCGATCTCTTTAGGCAGCTCGGACGTGAGATAATTTCCCGAGAGATCGAGCCTCTGCAGCTTTTTACAGTTGCCGATTTCTCGAGGTACGGACCCGCTGAACTTGTTCTGGCGCAATTCAATGGCGGTGAGATTCTTCAGCGCGCACACACCGGATGGGAAATTACCGATCAGCCTGTTGCCGCCGAGGCGCAGTTGTACCAAAGAGCTACAATTGACGATGCCAGACGGGATGTTACCGTACAAATCGTTCGACTCGAGATTCAGCATTAACAACATCGAATGCCGACAAAGTCGAGGCGGTATTTTTCCAGTGAGGCGATTGTCGGAAAAGTCAACGGCCCAGAGCTGACTGTGAAGCCCGAGACGTTGAGGAATTGTACCGCTCAGATTATTATCGAAAAGCACCAACTGCTGCATACGAGGGAGATATTGGAACCCGAACGGGATCGGGCCAGTCAGGTAGTTAATCGACAGATCAAGCTTCGTCAGGTTCCTCATGTTACTCAGCTCGGGCGGGATAACACCGGTGAGCTCGTTCTCAAACAAGTAGAGTATGTAAAGCCCGTTTATCCGAGAAAATTCACCCGGGACTTCGCCGGACAGATAATTCTCAGAGAAGTCGATTTCTAAACCGAAACTGAGATTCCCAATCTCTCTCGGGATAGTCCCATTTAATCTATTCCGGTACAAATATAGCCTTCTCAGAGACGTGATGTTGCCGAGCTCGATCGGAATTTGTCCGACGAGATTGTTTTGGTACAAAGCGATCGTCTGAAGGCTTGTACAATTCCCGAGCTCGTTCGGTATAAATCCCGAGAACTGATTGTCCCAGAGCATGAGATCGGTTAAATTCCCAAGCATGCCGAGCTCTTTAGGCAAATTACCGCCTATTCGATTCTGCGCGAGACCAAGAACTTTGAGGCTTCGGCAATTGCCTATCTCGGAAGGTAAATTTCCAGAAATTGCATTCTGGCCTGCTCGAAAAACCGTCAGGTTCGTCAAGTTACCGAACGAACTAGGCACTGAGCCCGTGAGGTTGTTTGTGTACGCCACTAACTGAACGAGAGAGGTTAGTTTGCCAAACTCCTCCGGAATCGGACCGGATATCCGGTTGTTGCACAAGTTCATACTCGTCAGACGAGAGAGACTGCCTAATTCGACCGGGATTTCAATGAACCAATTATCGTTCAAGTTAAGAACTTGTAACATCGAACAGTTGCCAATCTCCTTAGGTATACTCCCCGTGAACGCGTTAAGTGAAAGATCGAGAAAAGTCAAGTATACCAAACTACCAATCCAGGGGTTTAAAGTCCCGGAAAGGTTTTGGGAGTTTAAGTTAAGAGATCGAACAACCGGATTGTAATCAGACATGCAATTGACACCGGTCCAATTACAAGGTGTGTGATCGTTCGGATTCCAATTCCGGAGAAAGTTAAAGGGGTCGATAATGTTTTTCTTGAACTCAAGGAGGTATATCCCATCCTCAGTCAAAGCCTCTGAAGGAGAAATCAACACAACTGAGGCAACTAAAATTCCTATGCATCCCCAAGAAAGACCTTTCCTCAAATCAAACACCCAAGAAAACATTGTGTACTATAAATCTTCAAGTTGGTCAAAATTAGAAAAGATACCCTTCCAAGGTATTCCTTTGATTCTGCTAAAAGGAATATTTAATGTTCAAAAAGTACAACCCCTAAAAGCGGTCAATCACGTCGAGAAACTTCAAGATTCTGAAAGCAACTCAAGAAATAAAGGCCTTTTCTCTGTAAACCATGATAAAGGGCCTACAGAGCTCAAAATGAACATGCACAAAGTTCAGATACCCATCCTACATATGGTTACTTCTGCATATGATCACCAAAGAATATATAAGATACTACACAAATCAATAACCTGAATATATAATATAAAATTAAAACATAAAAGAGTAAAGGAAAAAGTTTGTTAGTTATTCTTTTTTCCTGAAAAAAAAAAAGTTTGCACACCTTCAGCTCTGTGAAATTCCACCAGTACTCAAGTGGTCTTGGGAAGCACATAGAACAAAACTCATGGAATTCAGTATTAGTTATCAAACAAACAAACAAAAAACATGGATATAATAAATTGACACCCCCAAGCTTCAACTCATTTTTTCAATGGTGGGTAAATTCAAATCCACGTGCAAGACTTGTGATAAACAATTAAAAGATGAAGAAGTAAATTTTAAGGTGGAAGCAAGAAAAAGAAGGGCCGGAAATCCAAATGCAAGAAACAAATTCGCTTTCTATTTTATTACTTGTTGAATGGAGAGTTGTGCTGCTTGGGAGGCTAAAAAAAACAGCTCAAAAACAACCAATTCTTGGACTCTTCTGCAAATGGACATTCAACAGCGGAAATAAATCTTATTGATGGATAGAAGATACAGTTGCCGGTCCTTCCAGTGAAGCTCTATGGCCGACAAAGCAGGCTTTCACAATTCTCCGTCTTTTATCTTCTCTTTTCTGTTCTTGGTTTCTTGCTGCTGTTTGAATGTATGTCATATGTGATTGTGTGTGTATATATTGTTGTGCTATATTTTGCTTTGGTTTTGGGCTCCTCTCTATTAGCAAAGATTTTCTTTTTCACACTCAATC
Source organism: Phtheirospermum japonicum (assembly GCA_014905375.1). Lineage (NCBI taxonomy): Eukaryota > Viridiplantae > Streptophyta > Magnoliopsida > Lamiales > Orobanchaceae > Phtheirospermum > Phtheirospermum japonicum. Next base: position 42,980 of record BMAC01001409.1, read on the forward strand.
TCAAAACTCTTTTGTCTCTCCTCCAAGAAGTGGTATCTTTTTAAGTGCTTGGGAAAAGGCAACTTTTTAGGCAAGAATGAAAAGGTTAAAGTGCATTATTATTATTTTATTCTATATTATTGTTATTATTTTGAAGAAATTTGTGGGCATTTTGTTGTGGGGATACTATGGCCTGAGTGGGTAGGTAAGCGGCTGGTGATACGACAATTATTAGTTTGTATGTTCTGTAGCTTGAAAATAGAAAAACATTTATACAACCTATGAAAATAAAATTACGCTTTTATGGTGAAATATGGTAAATTATATCTTGCATTTTAAGTGTACAGTATATGGTGAATCAGGTTCTTATTTGAATATATTGTTTTAAAAAATTAATAATTGTATTGAAATTGTGTTGTAAGTATAATATATATGAATATTCTGTAAAATAATATATGTGTTTTATTTGATAAATATGAATGTTAAATGTATTGTAAATTGGATTAATTCTAATTTAAATGGTACAGCGATAATTCATGTTGATGAATTGTATAGGATTATTTTACGTGTCGCGTAGATAATCGTAGCATTTTGAATTTTTCAAATCCATTTATTGGTGAGTGAGAAATGGTGTTTGGAAGTTGAATAGGTGCTTTTATGCCTTTTCGTTTATCCCACATTGATAGTTATTCAATGTGGAAGGGAGTTTAAAATTGTTTAACTTTTAATGATTGGACATCAAGTGGGCCAACGGGTATTGTGGGCTTTGTGTAAACGAAGATCACGCGGGCTCTTGGACTTGGGTTCGCCAGTCCGCCTTCGGCGAAGCCGAGCGGATCCGAGCCCGAGCCCGGTGATTTGAACCCTATATAAGGGTGAGAAGCTGCAGTTCGTTTTTACTTTCCATACGCATAAAACACCTGAACAACCCTGTTCTTTCTCAAACGCCTGAGAATACAAACACTCCTGACCGTTTCGTAACGGCCCCTGATTTGAACCCTATATAAGGGTGAACAACCCTGTTCTTTCTCAAACGCCTGAGAATACAAACACTCCTGACCGTTTCGTAACGGCCCCTGATTTGAACCCTATATAAGGGTGAACAACCCTGTTCTTTCTCAAACGCCTGAGAATACAAACACTCCTGACCGTTTCGTAACGGCCCCTGATTTGAACCCTATATAAGGGTGAGAAGCTCAGTTCGCCGGAACTCTGACTTTCCATACGCATAAAACACTTGAACAACAGTTTTCTTTCAGTTCGCCGGAACTCTGACTTTCCATACGCATAAAACACCTGAACAACAGTTCATTTTCTTTCAGTTCGCCGGAACTCTGATATTTACGGTGCTGTAATATCAGAGACGAAGTCGTTTCATCTTTGGAGACGAATAGCCAAAACCGAAGAGCACTACCGGGGTTATTTCGTCTTGCGGATAGAGATTAATACTCGACTTGACATTATTTGTTTTCTGTTTTTCTATTTCTTTTTCCAATTTTGTGCTCGGATTATTGTAAGAGAAACAACAATCGCAAGACGAAATAATCTGTAATTTTTTTAATTTTTTGTAATATCCCTGACTGGAAAAGGATGTCAACCTCAAGCACTCCGACGAGCGACATTATCCCGGCCATTAACTCCACCCTTTCGGCGACGAACACTGCCCCCGCAGTCACGAACACAATGACAATTGGCATGTCTACGCCAATTGTGAACACTACTCAACCTGAGTTAATTATCAACCCAGGAACCCTTGACTTCTTACTCGAGACGCTTACTAAGCGCATGGCACAGTCGAACTCATCTATAGTTTCGGCTGTTGGAACGATCCCTCTTAGGATAGGGACTTCGGTCCAAAATATGTCAGCTCCGGCTGTGACCCATCCCATTGGGATGACGGGAACTTCGGTTTCGAGTTTGTTTGCAACTGCTCCCCAAACAGATTCAACTGTTTTGAATACCCATTCAACGGGTTCGGTGGGGACTTTTGTACCAACGATGAACGTGCCGGTGCACTCCTCTCGAATCATGCCCGCGGCGGAGAAGCCTCCAAAATTTAATGGGGAAAACTTCAAGAGGTGGCAACAAAAGATGCTGTTCTACCTCACGATGCTTGGTTTCGCCAACTTCGTGAAAGAAGATGAACCACCTGCTCCGGACAAGGACGAGACCAGTTTCCATGTTCACGCTGCCTATGATAATTGGCACAATGGGGACTATCTATGTAAAGGTTTTCTTTTAAGTAGCCTAGAAGATAGCCTGAGTAATATACACTCGGATATAAAGACCTCCAAGAGAATTTGGGAGGCACTTGAGAAAAAATATAGTTCCGACGAGGCTGGAACTAGAAAATTTGTAGTCACGAACTTCATGGACTACAAGATGGTGGACTCTCGCCCGGTTATAGAACAAGTTCAAAAGTTCCAAATGCTGGTGAATGATGTCCACGCTGAGGGGATGGTTCTCCCGGATGCTTTCACGGCCGCTGCCATGATTGACAAGCTTCCACCAAGTTGGGAAGATTTCAAGACGTACCTCAAACATAAACGAAAGGCGATGTCTCTTGAAGACGTTATTCGGAAGGTACGAATTGAATCCGAAGTTTGTGTTCAATACAAGAATCCGAAAAGTTCGGATGATTCTCGGGTGAATTTGCTTGAACGAGGAGAGAACTCGAAGAAAAGGCCGCGTCCCGGCAACTCGAAGCCTAAAGCTCCTTATTCTAAGAAGTTCGAAGGCAAATGCTACAATTGCAATTATCCTGGACACATGTCAAAGGATTGCCGCAAGCCAAAGCAAAAGAAGGCTAGGGCAAGTGCACACATTGCCGAGAGAGAGCTGACTAATGATGACCTCGTTGCGGTTATCTCTGAAGAAGCTAACATGATCGAGAACCGTGGTCAATGGTTTATCGACACTGCTGCAACCGCCTATGTGTGTGCTGATCGGATCTTGTTCTCCCAATACCTTCCTTGTGAGGGAAGGAAGTTGAACATGGGAAATCAAGCTTTTTCGGAAGTTGCTGGTACTGGTACAGTTGTCCTCAAAATGACTTCCGGCAAGGAGATCACTCTGAATGAGGTGCTGCACGTTCCGGACATCCGGAAGAACTTAGTCTCTGGTTCAATACTAGTTAGTCGTGGCTTTAGACTTGTATTTGAGGCTAATAAGTTTGTACTGTCTAAGTTTGGAACACCACTGGGTAAGGGTTACCTTACGGATGGTTTGTTCAAACTGAGTGTAATGGCGATCCGCCCAAAACCAGTTATTAATAAAATTGATTCTGATTCCTCTTACTTGACTGAGTGCTCTAGTTTATGGCATTGTAGATTAGGCCACGTTAATCTAAATGCAATAAAACGTTTATCAAATCTCAATTTACTTAAGGTAAATGAATTTGTTAATAAAAGTAAGTGTGAAATTTGTGTCGAAGCAAAAATGACTAAGTTGCAGTTCAAATCGGTAGAAAGGAGCACGACACCTTTAGAATTAATTCACACGGATGTATGTGATTTAAAGTTTGTGCAAACTAGAGGTGGTAAAAAGTATTTCATTACTTTGATTGACGATTGCACAAGATACTGTTAACTTTATCTTTTGAGAGGTAAAGATGAGGCTATTGAAGCTTTCAAGAACTTCAAAAATGAAGCCGAAAATCAACTTAACTGCAAAATCAAATCTATCTGAAGTGATAGAGGAGGAGAATATGTAGCTCCGTTTGAGGAGTTGTGCAACGAAAGTGGCATAATTCATCAAACTACAGCTCCGTACTCACCTCAATCGAACGGAGTTGCAGAACGCAAGAATCGTACTTTGAAAGAGATGATGAATGTGTTGTTGATTAGTTCTGGGTTACCTCAGAACTTGTGGGGGGAAGCTGTTTTAACAGCTAACTATATCCTCAATAAGATTCCACTTAAAGGAAGGGACGAAACTCCCTATGAATTGTGGAAAGGAAGGAAACCTTCTTACAAATACCTCAAAGTGTGGGGGTGTTTAGCGAAGGTATAAGTGCCTCTACCGAAACAAGTGACAATCGGACCAAAAACGGTTGATTGTATTTTTATTGGTTATGCACTGAATAGCAGCGCCTATCGATTTATAATCCATAGGTCGGATGTTTCGGACATGAATGTCGGAACCACTATTGAGTCAAGGAATGCAATATTCGTTGAAGATATCTATCCTTGTAAGGATAAAGCTGCGTCCAGTTCTAATACTGGTAATGTTGAAGGAACTACAAGTCACGAACTTGTGGGGGTTGAACCTAAGTCTCGTAAGCGACCTGGTTCAGAACTTGATACTCAAACTCCTAGGAGGAGTACTCGAGCTAAAGTTGCAAAGGATTTTGGTCTCGATTATGTGGTTTTCATGTTGGATGAAGAACCAAATTCCTTGAAAGAAGCTTTCTCACGAACTGACAGTTCATTTTGGAAGGAAGTTGTTCAGAGCGAAATCGATTCGATCATGCAGAACCATACGTGGATCCTAACTGATTTACCTGAAGGCTGTAAACTTTTAGGAAGTAAATGGATTCTGAAACGAAAGTTCAGAGCTGATGGATCAATCGATAAGTATAAAGCTCGTTTGGTTGTGAAAGGATTTCTCCAAAAGGAGGGTTATGATTTCTTTGATACATACTCTCCTGTTACGAGAATTACCTCTATCCGGGTGCTTCTAGCGATTGCTGCTTTGCACAATCTAGAGATTCACCAAATGGATGTAAAAACAGCTTTTCTAAATGGCGAGTTAGAAGAGGAAATCTACATGGATGTAAAAACAGCTTTTCTAAATGGCGAGTTAGAAGAGGAAATCTACATGGAACAACCCGAAGGTTTTATTAAACCTGGACAAGAAAGAAAGGTGTGCAATGGCACTTGAAACCCGTGCCGCCTGAAACAAGAAGAGGAAATCTACATGGAACAACCCGAGAAACCCGAAGGTTTCATTATATGGCTTGAAACAAGCACCTTTACAATGGCACTTGAAATTTGACGAAGTGATGATGTCAAACGGTTTCAAGATAAACGAGTGCGACAAGTGTGTATACATTAAGAATACTAATGATAAATTTGTTATAGTATGTCTTTATGTAGATGATATTTTAATCATGGGCAGCAACCTACATGTGATTAACGAGACGAAACTCATGCTAAAAAGAAATTTTGACATGAAGGTTCTGGGAGTTGCTGACACTATTCTTGGCATAAGAATCATTAGAACTCCAGATGGAATTGTATTGTCACAATCTCATTACATTGAGAAAGTGATCAAGAAACTCAATGCACACGATAGTCTTCCAGCAAAGACACCTATGGAACTCGACGTTCACTTGAGTAAGAACAGAGGCGATCCTGTTGCTCAGAAGGACTATGATAGGATCATTGGATGTTTGATGTACATCTCCAACTGTACAAGACCTGATCTAGCTTGCTCGGTAAACAAACTGAGTCGATATACAAGCAACCCAAGCGGAGAACACTGGAAAGTGCTTGTGAGAGTTTTGAGATACTTAAAGTATATTCTAAACTTTGGGCTACATCTTGGAAGACACCCCAGGGTACTTGAAGGTTACTGTGATGCAAACTGAATATCCGACACAGAGGACTCTTTGTCTACAAGTGGATATGTGTTTGTAATAGGGGGAGGAGCTGTTTCTTGGAGATCCACTAAACAGACATGTATAGCCCGATCCACCATGGAATCTGAGTTCATCGCTTTGGACAAAGTGAGTGAAGAAGCAGAATGGCTTCGTAATTTTTTAGAAGACATTCCATGTTGGGAGAAACCTGTGCCGCCTGTTATGCTTCACTGCGATAGTCAAGCTGCTATTGGGAGGGCAAGAAGTGGTTTGTATAACGGAAAGTCTCGACATATTCGTCGGAGACACAACACCGTGAGACATCTGTTATCGAGTGGGGTTATCTCTGTTGACTACGTAAGGTCGATAGATAATCTAGCGGATCCATTCACTAAGAACATATCTCGAGATCAGATGTACAAGTTGCTAGAAGGAATGGAAGTGAAATCCACATCTTAAAGATTATTGTAGTGGAAACCCAACCATGATGAGTGGAGATCCCACAAACTTGGTTCAATGAGAAAACTAAACTGCAAGAGTCTGGGTAAGTAAAACTCTACGAACCTATTCCTTAACGCAAAAGTAGAGTTTATAATCTGTCACGTGGTGAGGTTAAATCTCTGATTTTTAATGATTCTTGTGCAGGTCTTTGACTTGAGTATGACAGAATGCTAATTTGAAGAATCACCTATGTAAGCGAGAAGTGAGGGCCGCTTCTACTGAAGCTTATGAAACCAAAGAAGTTGTCCATGGCCAGAAACGGACACAAACGTGAGAACGGGAGAATTTTGAGACCTTAGTGGGTTGGTACTATTGTTTAGTATACACAAAGGAGAGTAGTTCAAGAATTATGTTCACTAATCCGCCGGTATGCTCGGTAGTATTAACTAAGGATGGTTCAAGGCCACAAGCCACCTATCCCTATTCTCTATTGTTTCTTAAGGACTGAGCTATGTTTTTGCATTCATGCATGATGTTTTGGAATTTCTCACTCATGTGGGGGATTGTTGTAAATTGGATTAATTCTAATTTAAATGGTACAGTGATAATTCATGTTGATGAATTGTATAGGATTATTCTACGTGTCGTGTAGATAATCGTAGCATTTTGAATTTCTCAAATCCATTTATTGGTGAGTGAGAAATGGTGTTTGGAAGTTGAATAGGTGCTTTTATGCCTTKTCGTTTATCCCACATTGATAGTTATTYAATGTGGAAGGGAGTTTAAAAGTGTTTAACTTTTAATGATTGGACATCAAGTGGGCCAACGGGTATTGTGGGCTTTGTGTAAACGAAGCTCACGTGGGCTCTTGGACTTGGGTTCGCCAGTCCGCCTTCGGCGAAGCCGATGGCGGAGCCGAGCCCGAGCCCGAGCCCGAGCCCGAGCCAGGTCCCGGTCCCGGACCCGGACCTCGGCTCTGGACTCTGGGCCTGGTCCTGGGACTTGGGTCTTGGGTCTTGGGCAATTGGTACGAATTGGCTGGTCTGATTGTGATGGTCCATGTGGGGTTCAGGTTCTGGTTCAACCCTGGCTTACTTTTTAGCCACGTGCGGTTTGACCCCTGGTCTTTCTCAAACGCCTGAGAATACAAACACTCCTGACCGTTTCGTAACGGCTGGCACCTAACCAGTCAATTGTTTCCAAACATTTGAATTCAAACGGGCAATGTATATGCACGCTGAACCAGTCCAGGTTCATACTGGCTATACCTGACTGTTTGAATGGCATTATGACGCATTTAAGAACGTCATAATTTGCAGCTGTAACCCCTGGTTTGAACCCTATATAAGGGTGAGAAGCTGTAGTTCGTTTTTACTTTCTATACGCATAAAACACCTGAACAACTGGAACAGCATACATACATACTCATATTCAGCATATCAATTCGTAGCTCAGTTCGTTTTCTTTCAGTTCGCTGGAACTCTGATATTTACGGTGCTGTAATATCAGAGACGAAGTCGTTTCATCTTTGAAGACGAATAGCCAAAACCGAAGAGCACTACCGGGGCTATTTCGTCTTGCGGATAGAGATTAATTCTCGACTCGACTTGACATTATTTGTTTTCTGTTTTTCTATTTCTTTTTCCAGTTTTGTGCTCGGATTATTGTAAGAGAAACAACAAAATGTGATTAAAAAAAATGTATTTTTTGTATTGAATTTTTATTAGGATATGAAAATTGTGCTTTCGAATAAGTATATTATGTGTGATGAATATGAATGTTTTATGTGGTAATATGACTTATGATAAAACGCAATATTTAATAAAATCATATTTATCATACATAACATATATATTTATCACATAGAAAACCACTTGCAACATGCATTGTGCACTCAGATGCATGGTACGAGGGGTGTAAATAAGGTGAATCGAGTCGAACACACTACTATTCAAGCTTGTTTGAAACTCATCGAGTCTCAATAGTTATATTTGAGCTTGTTTGATTTTTATTTGAGTTGAGTTTGAACATTTTTCAATTGAGTTGAACACGCCTCGAACTCGAGTTCGAGGCGAGTTTTGACTTTTATCAAACGCGAAAAAGGTGTTCAAGGTTGTTCGAGAATTTTAACGAATCGAGCTCAAACAAACTTTTAATGAGCAAACTCAAATCCAGTATCATGTGACTTGGTTTGATTTTCAACCTTACATGGTATAAATTCTCGTAAAATACTCGACTCTAACCAATGATCTAACGCTTCAATTATCAGATGTTAGAAATAAGGATGGAATGTTATGGGATGGGTATTAACATTAGATACTCGAATGGGATGGATATGAAGATGGAGATGCATATAATAATTGGGATGGGTTTGGAGATATAAATCACACCACAATCTAATTCATACACATACCTAAATATAGGGGAAATTGTTAAATAATCCTCCAAATAGGGATTTGTTTACCAATTAGTCATAGATCCACTATTAAGCAAAATAGTCTAAAATTATGATTTGAACATACCATGACACTCATACTATGAAAATAAAACAATAAAACAAACAACAACAACAACAACAACAACAATAACAACAACACATCACCACCACCACCACCACCAACAATAATATATTGGGGCTGCCACCCTACTGCGCTGACCAAGAATTTTTTTGATCGCCGGAAAAAAAAAAATCGGCATTTTTTATGGCCAAAAAGCTTGTTACTATATGTCAGAAAACTTCTTACTTAATGTCCAAAATTTTTGCCAAAAGATTTCTTACTAGACGTTCGAATTTCTTACTATATGTTTGAAATTTCTAAGTATATATTCGAAAATTTCTTATTTAATGTTCAAAAATTATAAAAGTCACCCATTAGTTATTAAAAAATCAATTGTGATTATCATTTTGGCAATTGCATTCATTAATTGATCCCAAACGCTGAATTGAAAGAAATCATAAACCCCTTTCATGGCAGTTTTTGTTTCTTGGGGTGCTAGCATCTTAGGAGTGGAATGAAACGGCCTCCCTTATAAAGAACATTGTCCATAATGGTAAATCATAAGATCCGAAGCTTAGGTCTTTTCCTTGTCTTTTAGAACCATCCCATCCCATAAGAGTTTTGTAATTGTGGTCATCTACTCTAGGAAGGTATCAACTTTGGAGACATTAATCTCAACATCACAGGTGAGTGGATATGTGTGTCATCTGATGTTTATGTCTTCAAGAAACTAGGATCCTACGCTTGAAGCCAATTTTATCAATATATTATCTTAGGTGTTCACGTTTATAGAAACATGGAGCAGTCTTGCGTTAGAATTGGATAATTTAAATATGGGAAGTTTATGGTAGGTATCAGTCGCTCTACTCTCACTTTAAATTCACCATTAACTTGATCCACGACCAGTCGATAGTCAGCGTATATTTTAGGTTTCTTGATGCGGAGAGTTGGCTATTTTTTATTCATATTTGGCTTTGTTGTTTGTTGTTTAGAATGCAAAATGGATTGCCGAGAAATAGAATTTGAGTTTTCATTTAACCATGACTACCCGTCTCTGCTCCACTTTTGTTATTAGATCCGTTAACATATAGTTTCCAATATTAATTTGCCTCAAAATGGGTTGTCATGCCTGGGGTGAGTTTTGCAATGAAGTCAGCCAGTACTTGTTCCTTGATTGCAGTCCTGGGTTCATATGTGATGTTGAATTGTCCGAGATCCAAAACCCATTTTATCATTCTTCCTAGTATCGGGATAGTGTATTGTTTGCTTGAGTGGATAGTTTGTTAAGACCACTAAGCGGTTTTCCAAGAGGTAGCATCGTAGATTTCTAGATGAGAATAAGAGGGAATAATCAAGTTTTTCCATCAGAGTTTATTTCAGCTCGGCTTCATGCAAATATAGTCTGATGTAATACACTAGGCGTTTGGTTGTTTCGTCTATCCTACCGAGGGCAGAACTGACAACCATTTCTAAACTGACAGATATATCCTAAGTGTTTCCTCCCGAACGGGTTTCTGTATGACAAGAATTGTGGAAATATATTTATTTATTTCTTCAAGAGCAATCATGAGTTGTTCGCTCCATTCGAATTTCTTAATTGCTTCAAACAAAGATTGACACTTATTTATCAGTTTTGAGATGTAACGACTTAGTGCCGCCATCTTTCATGCGAGGCTTTTGACCTTCTTGACCAAGGTTGGCGACTCGAGGTCTACAATTACTTTTATTTTATTTAGTTTTGCCTCAATTTCTCTTTTAATGACTATATATCCCAAGAATCTCTCTAAGACAGCTCTGAAGGATCATTTCTTCGGGTTGAACATCATTTTGTATGATTGAATGATTTAAAACATTTCAGTGACATGTCTCACGTGCTCTTAAGCATGGGCAAATTTCCCTAGCATGTCATACACATACACTTTTATTGTGTTTCCTACTAAATCGAAAAAAATCTTGTTTACCAACCTCTAATAGGTGTCCCCGACATTTTTAAGATCAAAAGGCATCATAGTATCGCAGTAAAAGCCCTTGGCATTCATCTTTTTTTTAACACTGCAAGTGTACGGGCCATCAAATGCAGTAGTGGCAAGCAAGTCATATTCCACAGAGACTGGATTTAGACTTAGTACCTCGACTTTAATAGCTATGATTTCATCTAGAAAATAAAAAGTAAATATGTATGAAACAATTACTAACATAATATAAACAAAATAAAATATAGGCAGAAAGCATGGATTGGGAATAATTCCAAAAGATGGTCTCTATTGAAAACTATTTAGTTTATGATAAATAATCTCTATTAATACTCATCTATAAAGAATCACATAAGTCATCTAACACATTTGATAAATATGTGTGGAATTGCAGACTCAATCACCCTTGTATCTTCGTTTTGATATAATATCATGTACTTCAACTTAAAATAATTCTTAGGACTAAATAACTTCCATTAGATAATTAAATATGTGTGGAATTGCAGACTCAATCACCCTTGTATCTTCGTTTTGATATAATATCATGTACTTCAACTTAAAATAGTTCTTAGGACTAAATAACTTCCATTAGATAATTATACGTCGTATTGATTCAACTTTTCAATGACACAAAATAGTGATCAATTGCCAAAATAACTTTCAAAATAAGATAATCAAGTGGTAATAAACATTTACAAAACAAATACATTAATATAAATTAAGAGTCATCATTTTATTCCCATGACCAAGATCAAAGCGACTTAGCCGGGCATTTTTATTTTTATTTTTTGTGAAGACCCCTGGGTCATAATGACATAAAAGAAAAAGAAGAAGACCACCGAACTGGTCAACTAACTTTACAAAATAAGCAAATAAAACAAAACAATCTAACATGATATAGGTTTGATAAATCATGAGCAACAAAATCATGAAAATAATGAGTCATAAAACTCCACCAAAATATCTCCCGGAGCACATGCTTAGAAAAGGATTCCACTACCCCGTTAGTTTCCTAAAGTAATGGTATACTCGAAATTGGATCGACTGAAGATGAACAAAAAGATAGCTAATCTGATGATGAACACGCCATGACACCCTTCTTGACCTAGCCAAGAATAACAAGACCTCATAGGTCAAATCGAATTTGATTCTGAGAAATGACTAGCTCTATCCAAAGCACACTCGCACACAAAAATAGCCGGACATGGTTATGACAAAACATATATTCATGTTCGTTAATACGTAATCAAACAAAATAAAAGTACAAAAAGAGAAGATAAGAACCACCCCAAGTCGAAGGGTTGCTAAAAACATTACGGAGGGGTTTGATATCCCTATGTAATTTCACAATCGAAGTGATTTAAAAAAAATTAAATGCTAAAAGTATCATAGGGTTTCAAATCCCTTGGTAAATTATTGAGCAATTAAAAATCCTTAGGTAATTTTCAAAGAGATTCGAAATAGCTTGGTAATTTTAGTGTTAATTATTTTTAAAGTAAATAAATCAATTCGATTGTAAATTTACCTAGGGGCTTCAAATCTGTAGGTAATTTTAGCATTAAAAAGTTTAAAAATCATTTGATTATTGAGATTAACTAGGGCTTTGAAATCCCTTTGTAATTACCCAGGGATCTTTAGTCCCTCAATAATTTTAGCATATTTTTTCTTTTTAATTTTTATGCTAATGTTCTGAAGGATTACAAACTCCTCAGTAATAATCGAGGGATTTTTAGCCCCTCAGTGATTTTAGCATAATTTTTATTTTTTATGCTAAATTACCAAGGGATTGCAAATGGTATTTTTATTTTTATTTTTTTATTTTTTTATTTTTTCTTTTAAATCATAAATTTATCAAAGGTCCATATCCCTCGGCAAATAATTCGACGATAGTCCCTCGGTATTTTCCATGACAATTGTGGTAGACAAAATATGGAGTCAAAATACCAAGGGATATATTGATGGACTAATTACCGAGGGACCATTTCCTCGGCAATTCTATCAGTACTTGTGTCCCTCGATAGTTATTGAGGTAATGAGTCTCTCGGCACTAAGTAAAGTCCATTGGTAACTCACTATTTCTTTTTTTTTTTTTTGCAGTGATAGCTCGACTTGTCGCCTTCAGCTTTCTAGTGGTTGCGTCAGGTTGATCAATGATTGCAAACGGTCTTTACGAGAATGCGTAAATATGCACTCCACATACAATCAACCAATAATACAAACATAACAATACAAATAAAAATAAAACTCTAAATTAAAACCTAAATTACTTATCAAAAAATTAATACCAAATAATGACAATGTTGCCAAAAACTTATTCGCATATTTATTAAACAGGTGTATGAGTTATGAAATGCAGTAGTGGCAAGTAAGGTCGTATCCCATAAAATCTAGATTTGGACTAAGTACCTCAATTTTAATAGCTATGATTTTATTTAGAAAATAAAGTATAATATGTATGAAATAATAACTAACATAAAGCATTGACCGGTGCCACTGTTGCGCTGACCACTCCTTGATTCAGCTGCGAGCTTTGAGGGTTTCACCTTTGAATCAAGACTTTCTTGTTCAAGCTCATTTTTATTTTTTTTGCCAGCCTGTGTCCTTTTGCGATTTGTTTTCATTTTTGGCCGATCTTTTTGGCTAAAAGCACTAGGGGGTACTCTTTCCTATACAAGAGTGGGTTTACTTTGAGAGGTTTAATAAGTAGACAAATGCGCATGTTTTTTTTTAGTGTTATAATCATATACATATATGTATTTTATTTATTTGCGTCGTTGATTTTTCTTCTTATCGGAATATTTGATCTATGATACTTTAATAATATAATTCATATTTATTTCAGCGATTTTAAAGTTTTTTAGGACTTGGTATGGACGAGTGCAGACCTACGAATGGACTTACATAGATATTGGGACCCGAATTTGCGTTGTGACAGTGGACACGGGGTCCGTAATACACACTGACTTACCTAGTGCCAATTCGGATTCGGAAATAATATAAGCCCTACTCTATTTAAAACAACAGGGCATGAAGAGGGAGCCCTAAACAGTATATCTAAGGAGATACGTAGATAGAATAAAGATATCATAGACGTTAGAGCTGATGCGATCAAAAAAGATTGGTGCTTCAAGAATAGAGGTACTGACCTCAAATATGAAATCATCGACCTTACAGACCTCCAGAAATCTCCTAGCGACCCGATAAGACTTCAAAAGGCTCCTGGCAACCTGTATAACCTGCAAAACAGAACTCAAGCCGGACGGCCCCGGCGTAAGCCCTCCGATGCTCAAGTCATATATTGTTCGAGAGAGATGTGCGAGAGCTCAACAGTGCGCAAGAGCTTAATATATGAGATAAAATCAATGTAGAGTAAAAAGTGAGGCATGTGTCCTCTTTGTATGGACAAGAGATAAGAGACGTCTTCAGAGACATGTTTAGAGACGTGTTCAGAGGTTCTTCCCAAGAGACAAGAGACATGTTCCCAATCTAGGGTCCTCGTCACCTGTATAAGAGTTTAATTCTCATAAAGGAGATCTTCTAGAGGAGAGCTCGCCATAAAACTCATAAATCCATAATCCATAATCCATGAGCTTCATGATAGAGAGAGGAGTGGAGTTTATAAAATAAGAGCATAGTGGCCTGAGAGATCATGAGATGTGAGAGCATAAGATGAGATGTGTGATCATGAGAGATCATGAGAGGTTGTAAGCTTTTTAGGGCCTCAAAGATGAGGATCAGAGCATATGATTGAGATTTGAGAGTATGAGAGGTTGTAGAAGTTAGCAAGCTTATAAAATAAGGGCCTGAACCCCCTATTTATAAGATTACTAAGACTTGTCCAATCAATCGGATTCCTTCGTAAGGCAGGATTAAATCTCCTAATTATACTCAATATCCATAATAAGGAAATACTCCCATATTAGGATTCTTAGTCTCCATAATTCCATAATAACCATAAAACCTTATTACCATGTTGGCGTCCTGCCGGGACCTAGAATCTTCTACCACTTTCGTTACTTTCTTACCATATATAATCAAAACAGTTATTGATGTCGTATCAAGAGCAGACTATAAAAAAACACAAATCACGAGAAGACGAGACGTGAGATTGGAGACACAACGCTATATGAAGACGTGAGAAAGGAGAAGCAGTTATGAATTACTTCGACATCGCTACGTTTGCCAATTATCTACTACTCCTCTTATCTTTTTATCATAAACTCAAGTCGATGATTATGTTTAAGCTAGTTGTGTTTTCTAGTTCTTTTTATTCTAGTTCGAAGTGACATTTGAAACAGGTTTGATGAGATTGTTATTTAAACTCCACTAGTGCTTAACCCGTGTGATGCACGGAGCAAATTGAAATGGATGGTGTAATTCATTCAATGTAAGTGTAATATTATTAATTTATTAATGTAATATAATAATTTAAAATACTCAAGTCATGATTATTGGTCAATATAAGCAAATTTAAATCAAACGGCGCGGATATACGCACCCCACAAAAAAATATTATCACAAAAATATCAATATTACCCTTAAACTCTACACCCCTAAATACTTCATTTCCTTCAACTCTCCACCACCACTCCAGCCGTCGTCCATCACCGTCGCCACCACCATGGCCATCGGTTATTGAAGAATATAAAAACTGTGCGCACAGAAATACGCCGCCGCCGCCATGGAAGCCGTGCCATTGAAGAAAGATAAAAGAAAAAAAAATGCCTTGAAAAAATATCATTCGAATCAGATTTTTGAATACAAAATATATCAAAAAATCGATTCGAATACAAAACACATATTTAAAGAATTGATTTGTACACAAAATATATGTTCAAAAAATTGATATGAATGCCCCTTTTAGGCTAAAAAAGGGTTGTTCAATTTTTTTTTCGAACAACGTTTTATTATTTGATTAAAAAATTCGAACACATGAGTTCTATTCAAGAAACCAGAGACGAGCACCCTTATTTTACATTTGTTTCTTACCCTATGCCGCCAGATCCGTCACTTGTCTTTCACCACCCATCATCGTTTTTTTCTTCTTCCTGTTCGACGCTGGAGGCGACGGTGTGATGGGCGATGCTAATGGCAAAGTTGGAGTGGTGGTAAAGGGTTGGAGAAAATGATTTAGGGTGAACTCATAAATAGATGGTGTGCGTATATCCGCGCCCTAAAACAAATCAAATGTAAATAACTCCATATTTATATATTATGAAACAACTTTTTGTAGATTACATTATAAGTCTAATTACAATTTAACTTGTTATCATCACATGTTAATAATTTCAAGCTCTGCATTTAGTTGTCGCGAACAATCATATTACTCACGTTATTACAAATAATTGCGTGCATCCCCTTGTTTAGTCTTTGTATTCAAAGACAAAGATAAGATCTTATAAATAGCTTTATGCTTTTTTAATTATCGGTACTTATGTACTTGTTTGTCAACAGGTACCCCCAAAGTTTTACCAATAGTCATAATTTAATTACATCAACTGAGTAATCTAGTTGTACTTTAGTCGCAATTCGTTGTATTTTTTATTTTAGAAATAATTATACAATTACCAAATCAACTTTTAACCAATAAAAATATAATACTTGTAATATAATTTGAAAAATAGTATAAAACCAACTAAATAAATACAAAAACTTGTATGTAAATTGTAAATATATATTAATTAAATTAAAATTAAAAAAAGTTACAAAAACCATATATATTATAAAATAATTCAAAATAAATCCTAAAATATTTTAAATTGGATTAAGATATTATGAGTTCTAAATAATTATTTAATAATAAGAAAAATATAGAAATGTTATAAAATAATAAAATAAATCACAAAAAATATGAAATAAGATACATATAAATAAGAAATATATTTTATATATAAATATTTATCAAATAATTTAAAAGTAAAAAAATTACGAATAAATAATATAAAATATATCTTATTTCACATGATTTTATAGAATAAATTAAAAATAATTTAAATCATGAATAATCATTTACTAAATCCTAAAAATAACAAAAATACACTTAATATTCTATAAATAATAAAATAAATCAGAGAAAATTATGAATTCAGTTAAATAAATACGACATATGTGTTTATAATAAAATAATAACAAATATCAATAAGTTATAAATAATAAAATAAATCTTAAAATATTTTAAAACAGAAAGTAGTATACTTAATTAAGTTCTAAGATAAAAAAATTCCAAAATCTAGAAACTAAAAATATATAAATATTATAAAATATATAAAACACTACAAAAATGAACAAATAAATACCAAATAAATGAGGCATAGTATTACAAATTTAATTAAGGGCCTTTGTATTCTATTTTATTATAAATAATATATTTGAAATCATCCCGTTAATTGTTCAGGATAGCCACTGAGTAATCGAGTTAAGCATCAAGTCATCGAGTCAGTTGATGAACCCGATAAATAAATTAAAATTATATATATATATTTAAGTTATATGAAATTAATTATAAAACCAAGAGTAATAAATTATTTATGTGTGGATTTCTAATATTAAATACATAAAGTCATAGTAATTAATCACAAACTATTAATAAAAAAATAATCATAAAGAATTGTTTAGTTAAGAATTTTAAAATAATGTATTGAGTTCTTTATATTATGCGATTAGATAATCATTTTTTCTCATTCTGCCCACGTAAAATTCTGATTTTAGATTTTAATCAAATAATTGTATAAAGTTATTTACCATTCACTTATGCTCATAATATAATTTTTAATTTTATTAGGAAAATGAAAAAAAGAAAAGAAAGAAAGTGTCATTGTCAAGTTTGTGACATGTTATGGGTCAAAGTTTGGGTTATCTGGGTTTTAGCCGAATTACGTATAGAAAATTGAAAGATATGACTCTATTAAGTTTGTCCTCGTATTGTCTGTTCTGGTCAAGAAATAAAATTATGAAAGAAAAGACAAGTTCTTGTTACCGATTAATTATATATATATATATATATATATATATATATAGTCTTCGTTGCATCAAGTTTTTGGTTGTACTTATAAGATCTTTTTTTATAACAAACTTATTAAATGATTTTTTAAAATCAAATTATAAATTTTTCGTTTTTTTATTCATATTTTTTAAATTTTATTTATATTATTTTATATTTCTTGTAATTTGTGATTTTTTTTATATTTATACTAAGTTAATAATTAACTGTACTTTAATGGTAGATCTTTTTGTAGCTATGCATTCATGTTAAGTTTATAATATTAGCAACGCGTTTTCTTCCCATTTTTTGTATTTATAAATAAATATTTGTAATTTAATTAAAGTTCTAATATTTTATTTATATGAAAAACAAATTTATTTTATATCATTTGACTAATTTATATCTTGATTTTACTTTTCCCAGTTTTGCAGGTTTATAAACTAAATATTTAAATTTATTAATAGATTATACATTTTATTTTTATATTATATTTTTCAAATTCTTATATATATATATATATATATATATATATATATATATATATATATATATATATATATTATTTTTGTAATTGATATTATTGTTTTCCAATTTTATTTTATATGTTTCTCGATTTTATTTTTTACTTTTAAATTTATTTAATAATTTTATAGAATCTAATTATGAAGATTTAAGTTAATTTAACTTATTTTATGATTTTTCCTTTAATTTTATTCGATTATTGAATTTTTATTTTTGTTTCATATTTATTAAATATTATTTAATTTAATTATAAGTGCTTATATTTTTATCTATGTGATTTTATTAATATCTTTAATTTTATTTTAAAATATTTGAAAATATTTATGTTTTATATTTGTTTTTTTGTGTTTTCCAAATTTATTAACTAATTATTTATATTTATTTATCTATTTTTTTTATATTTTATATTTTTTTCATATTTTTTATATTATTTTTTTATATTTTTATAATTATACATAATTCTTCTATATATTTAATATTCTCTTTACATAAATCATAATATCCAAATAATTATTACATAAATAATTATATGAATAATAAATACAATTACTATAAATAGTAAATAAAAAGAGCGGGAAAATCTTGGAAAATATATTTAGAAACGCTAGGCTTTTTATATATATATAGATTACGTATTCTCTACTCGAATCTCATGGATATTGTTATATTATAAATTTAATTTTTTTATTATATAATTTCTTGATTCTAATGTGTCCAACTAGATTAGGGTTTTATATAATTTTTGCTAGAATAGGATTCGTAATCCGTAATTATTGAGAGTTTAATTTCACAAGTAGCAACGATTGAGCCTAGTCAGTTGGATAACATAAACTCAAGGTCTGTTAGGTCAATATTATGAAATTAATATCTTTTCTATTCTATCGTTTTAGTTTTTTAATGCTTCTAGCGTTATAGATTTTAAGAACTTGTTTTAAATCACTCGTGTAGATAGGTTGATTAAAGAACTTACTTTAATTAAATAAAATTAATAAATGACAGGGGTTAACAAACCTTGTTGTTGGCTTTGGAATAGGAATTTAAGAGATAAGATTATATTTTAGTGTTACATTAATTATAATTGAATCGAAACGTGGATAAACGGAACTAAGAATCATAATTCTTCTAAATTTGGAATATTTAATTTTATTATATTTTCTTAGTTTATTTGATTACATTTTTTTGCTTTAGTTTAATTATTATTAGTAGTATTGGATTATATCTTTCCAACCAAACCACTTATTATATATTTAATTAATTACGTCGATAACGTACAAATAATTTGTCGCTCTCTGTGGGATCGTCCCTTATAAACTATAAGAAATTTGTGGTTAGATGATAAGAAAACTCATCATATAAAGTATGTTTTTTGCCATTAAAATTAAAACGTGACAAGATTTGAGCGTCATAGAGGTTATTACGGTATGACCGTTATGTTAGGTGAAAGTGATAATTTTTTTGCACGCATCACTAAATGTTAGCTTTTGATGACGCTGGTGGACATTGTCATCATATGTTATACTATTTGATGACAACTAATTCATCACTTATGTGCTCAAAATTTTGTCATCTAACGGTGCGTATTGTCACCGTATGTTATCATTTTAAATGACGAAATCTTATTATTATTTTTTTAATATTTGACTTTCAGTGACAAACATAATTATAGTTACACTATTCATTGACTTATAATGATGCAAGGACTGTCACAATTTTCATTAAACATTTTTCGAATATAATATAATCGTCATGAGATTTGTTTTATAGTGACGAAATATTGGGCGTCACTGAATAACTATATATACAATGACAAAATAATATGTCAACATTAGTATGAAAGGTGATGACATGTTATGTCATGAGAAAATAGTAATATGTGACCAATATTATAATCATCATGAAAGATATATGTTCGATGATGATTTAAGGGAAACATATAATGAAAAAATATATTGTCATTAGATGAATTTATACGGTGACATGCCAATCATCAAAAATGAGTTATTTTAAGTGACAAATATGTAACCATTATATGATGGTACAAGTTGTAATATTAACTCACAGGAAAAGTGCCATTTTTTAAAATAATAATAATAATAATTTTATTATTTATAATTTACTATAACATTCATAACCAGCCTGCAAGTTTACAAATCACAAGATGTTCTAAGAAACAACAGACAAAATATATTTTCTAATATATATCTATTTTAAATAGAAAATGTACTATATTATAAATAAAATTATTCCCTAAACTAAAAGGCAAACAAAAAAAATTGCATTCTTCGTTCAAATATAGTTGAGAACCTAGCCGAGAACGTAACTGACATGCAAATTCACCTTCTGTTTTCCATCATTCGGCATGAACCTGAAATGATTTTAACAAACAACTTTAAAATTTCAAATGTTTAAGACCCAAGTATAATCAATATTTAAAATTAATAATTCTTACACAATAGTCATTCACTTTATATTTTGGAGGAAAAAAAAAGAATTTTGGAGCCGTTTAAAGAACTGCAAAAATTACTTTTATGTCAATTAATTTATACGCTCGCTACACTTTGCATAACTCATGAAATATATCTCAACATTTCAAGTAATAAATCACAATCACATCCGAAGCTTATCTACATCAATATAAACAGAAAACCAACAAATCTAATTTGTACGAATCGAAGAACAAAAACAAAGCAGATACAGTAAGGGTTGTTATAATTGTATCAATTTTGAGGAAAAAATAAAAAAAAATAATGCACAATGTAATACCCAAACTTTCACATTACTATTTGGACAATAAGATTCATGCATTTTATATTATTTAGATAATTTATATGAGTTTTTAATTTAATTTGATTTCATTATGTGTTTTAGTTAGTAAACTTCTAAAGAGTTCCTAAAGTATAGCTAATAAGAGATATAACAAAGTGATTAATATTTCTTTGGGACGAAATAATAAGATACCAATTTACGACTAATGTTAAGTTATACGAAATAATAGTAGAATACAAGTAAATCCAAGTTTCAGTATATGAATATACTAACATAATAATTTAAGATACTTATTTAAAAATAACTAAATAATACTTAAGTATACGTAATTACGACTAAAATAACTACTAATATATAGACAATATAAGATACATCAACTAACTCTTTAAAATATATATATATATATATATATATATATGTGTGTGTGTGTGTGTGTATAATAAATATGCATGCGCATGTGTAAATATATACATAAATATGGGACGTGTGCATGTGTAAATATATATATATATATATATATATATATATATATATATATATATATATATATATGTGTGTGTGTGTGTGTGTGTGTGTGTGTGTGTGTGTGTGTGTGTGTGTGTGTGTGCGAGCGGCCAACTATCCAAAGATGGTGCCACTTCAGTTCAAAGGCAGGTTATGTATGCCAAAGGCGGGGAGTGTTTGTGAAGATCTCATGGCAGAGGCTCATTCAGCACCGTATTTTGTACATCCAGGATCTACTAATATGTATAAAGATTTGAAGATGCATTACTGGTGACCAGGTATAAAAAGAGATATTGCCCAATATGTAGAGCAGTTCTTAACGTGCCAGCAGGTAAAAGCAGAACATCAAAGACCAGCAGGAACACTGCAACCTTTGTTTATACCAGAATGGAAATGGGAAAATATCACTATGGATTTTGTGACGGGATTACCAAAGACGGTTAAAGACCACGATGTTATATGAGTTATTGTAGATCGACTAACTAAATCTGCTCATTTTCTACTTATTTGATCTACCTATTCGATGGATCGTTATGCTCAGATTTACATACAGGAGATAATCAGACTTCACGGAGTACCATTATCCATCGTTTCAGATAGAGATTCAAGATTTTTATCCACTTTCTGGAAAAGTTTGCACAAGGCGTTGTGGACCAAGTTATCGTTCATTACCGCATATCATCCTCAAACTGACGGACAATCAGAACGAACGATACAAACATTAGAAGATATGTTTAGGGCTTGCGTTTTAGATTTACAAGGCCAATGGAGCAAGTTTTTGCCACTAATAGAGTTCTCTTACAACAATAGTAATCAGTTTACTATGGAGATGGCGCCTTTTATGAAGCGTTATACGGTCGCAAATGTCGATCTCCAATACATTCAGACGAAGTCGGTGAGAGAGAAATTTTAGGTCCAGACATGATCCGAGAAATGACAGAAACTGTTTCACTAATATGAGAAAGAATGAAAACTGCCCAGAGTCGACAATAGAACTATGCAGACAAAAGAAGGAGGCCTTGGAGTTTTCAATAGGTGATCAAGTGTTTATAAAGATATCTCCAATGAAAGGTGTTATACGATTTGGTAAGAGAGGGAAGCTTAATCAAAGATACATTGGTCCATTTCCCATCATATAGAGAATTGAGGATGTTGCCTATAGACTCGACTTACCTAATTCAAGGTCATAAATACATAATGTCTTTCATATTTCTGTACTGAAGAAGTATGTTGCAAACCCATCCCACATTTTGAAAAGCGACCCTATAGAGCTTAAAGAAGACTTAAGCTATAAGGAGTTACCTGTACAAATCTTATTATGAGAGGTAAAACAACTTAGAAATAAAGAAATCCCACCGGTAAAAGTGATATGGAGAAACCAGTCAATAGAAGAAGCAACGTGGGAAAGAGAGGAAGAAATGAGGGCTAAATACCCAGAACTTCTCAGGTAACTAAATTTGGGACAAAATTCTTATAAGGGGAGGATGTAATTATACATAATTTTGGGACACATGCACATGCATATTTAATTTTGGGACAAAATTCTTATAAGGGGAGGATGTGTAAATATTAAGTTGATTTCATTTTGGGAAAAAATTGAAGTATTAAGTTGAAGTCTAATAAATATTTTATCCTGATTAGATTATATTGAAGAAGTTGATCTGTGTTTTGAGATAGTGTAAGCTTTGGATCTGAGGTAAGTAGAAATTCATCTACAACTACAATACATAAACATAGTATTGTTTGGTTTGCTTATATGATTGTGATTATGGTCTGTATTATCTGAATATTATATGAGTTGTTTGATGAATTATACTGATATTTGCTTATTGAGCATATGTATTGGCATGTGCACGTGCATACATGAGCCATGATCATGTAAGAAAGGTTATTAAAGTAGAAAAGATAGTTTTGACCACTGTTAGTGAATCGAGGCATGTGAGACATTACTTCGGGTATGTGCGACATGCTTTTATGTTATACTGAGCCCGTGCCATGTGAGACATTACTTCGGTTATGTGAGACATTCGGACTGGCTCCAATCCCAGTGCCATGTGAAACATTATTTCGGGTATGTGAGACATTCAGACAGGGTATCGAAATAATTTATTTTATATTGAGCTCTTTCAGGTGCACTACAGGTAGGTCAAGGGCCCAATAAGAAGAAGAATTTTAAGAAATGATTTACGCCATCATCATGATAAGTCAAAAATGAGTTGCATTGATTTATGACATTCAATGAACATGCATGATTTCTGCTTACTGAGCTTTAGCTCATGTAGTTTATGCATTGTAGGTGAGCCTGATAATGCCTGAGTACTAGCTGACTGCATTGTTGGAGTTTCATGAAGTTTTGAGAATCCTTGTACATGGATGACGACCTGTTGGGCAGGATAATGGGCTCGTTTTTCTTTCTTTTTGAAGTTTTGTTATACATTTTGGGGTACTTTTAGCGTGTTTGAACTTTCAATAAATATTGTAAATATGGTGTGGAGCTTGTAAATAAGTTTTATAACTCTTTATCTCTAATAAATAACTTTTGTTTAAGCCATAAGCGATAACGTTTTATTCATTTGATTAAAAAAACATATTTACGTTTTCAAGTAAGTAAGTTTTCACACTCAAAATCAATAAGCTTTATTTCTTACGTCTTAGGGGTGGGTGTGACACAAAACCATATATATGTAGTTCACCATTTGACATCAATTTTGTCTAAATTATTATTTTAACTTTCTTGACAAGATTTAATTGTTTATGAAAATTTTAAAGTTATTATTTTTGGTCATTATCTTGTATATTACTGAGTATCGGATTAGATTTTAATTCTCTTTCCTTTATTTAGTTATCGTATATGGCGAGTTAGTATTATTTAAAACTCTAAAATCTGATTTTGTTTCCTTCCTAATGATATTAAGTTGTAATATATTATGTATATCTTCTTTTCCTTATTTGTAAATTTCTTTTACAAGTAAGATGTGCACATATAAAATTGAGCAATTGCTCACAACCCAAACATGATATAAGAGAGAAAAATAAGAGTAAGAGAAGTTTAGAGCATTTTCATTTAAGTTGCAGATTTTCAGAAATGGCAGATGCGACTATGAATGATTTCGACATCTGCGATCACATCCTATAATTTTGAATTGTTTTCTTTCATTATTTTTCAGTTTTCATTAGATCTAATATTTTGATTAAGAATCTTAGTTTTGAAGAGTTGTACTGATTTATATAATATTTACTTTTTAAAAGTATTTAATTTATATTTACTTAGTCGATTACAATACTTTGTAATTATTAAAACACAAATCTTAATTAATAAAGATTTTGCTTTGTTGCTTCGACTCTAAAAATAAACATTATAAAAATAAACATTATCCTTCTATTAGAATTTATTACGTTGTATTTTTATTTTCCGCTGCTTATTGTTCATACTTTTCATAATACACATATATTTTATTATTTAAATTGTGGATTCAAGTTATGCAATTCTTTCAGTAGGTCGTGGAATATCTCATGTACCCCAATATTTGAGAGGTGGGTAGCATGAGGTTTGACAAACCTCTCATACAAGTTTATCTTATTGGAAAAGATTACAGTACATTTAAAATACCATACTCATGTATGGTAATTCAATTAAAATTTGATACCTACGGTAGAAGTCCCCTATCTTATTATATTGGGCAGCTTTCAGATTTGAGTTCCAACCCCGTGTCCCTTAAGAGCTCCAAATTTATTAAAAAAGCCAAAAAAAAAAAAAAAAAAAAAAAAAAAAAATCAAACTCAAACAAGAATGGTGTGTTGCTCACGCCATCACACTTGTTGCTAGAAAATGGCGCATGAGCTCAGGTGCCTTATATAGTATGAGTTGTTTTGAATGTTGGTGCCTCATTATTTTAGGTGATCCTGTTTTTCTTTTTTTTAATTTCTTAGGTCAAGTTCATGTTTGTCTTTTTAATTGTTTTCTACTCGTTGTTTCATTTCTTTTTTCCTTTTTCTTAATCATTTATTTGGTTTTTTGTTTTGTTATTTTTGTAACACTTGTTAGTTTGAATAAAAGAGATTCAACATCTTTTATTTAATTGTAAAAATTAATTAGTGAAATTAAATATGATTGTGAATTGTAACGTATTTATTGAAATATAAAGAATTTAAAAATATAATAAATTGATGAGTTCTAATTATCATTTTTATTTTTGATAAAATTTGCCGTCGTCATTTATTTGATTTGCAACATATAAGTATTAAAAAATATTGAATATAAAGACTAATTTTTATTAAATTTATTCTCTCCGTTCAAAAATATAGAACACTTTTCTTTTTCTTTTTTATCCCAAATTATACACACTTTCATTTTTGTTTTATAAAATTACTTTTGTGCCCCTATTTAAAGATATTTGTATTTATTCATAGTGTTAAAGAAAAGATATAATTAAAAAGTATAGGGAAATCTTAGTATTTCAAAAATATTAATTATATATTTTTTTAATTTCCGTGAAAATTAATATATGGTATTATTGTGGGTTGGAGAAGTATAATATGTTGGGGATTTGGATAATTGAGAAGTTATTTTTGATAACTTTGGTCCAATATTCCAAGTATGGAAAGTTCGTTATTTTCGAAAACGAGCTTCATATTTTTAATCTACGTTGCGAGAAGATGAACGAGGTATATTTATTTTCACAAATCCATGATGGGATGAGTGAGTAACCAGTGTTCAAAGTTGGAAATTTGATAAGTAAATTTGGAAGTTGAAGAGTTAGTGGGATTTCCATTTGGTATATGGAAAGTCCCACATAGGAAGGAGACCCTTTTATGGATGACTTTATTAAATGAAGTGAAATGGACATTGATTACAAGTTGAGTGGGGTTGAGAACCCCCACACGCGCGCCACCACCCGCCCGCCCGGCTCGGCTCGCCTAGGACTCGTGGCCCATGGCCCGCGGTTCGCGACCATTCCCGCATTTTTTCGCGCACGTGGTTTGTGGTTCGTGGTTCGTATAGTTCTAGCTGGGCTGAGCTTACGTTTTGGACCAGTTCCATAACATTCCATTCTTTCTTGGAGAGAAAGATTAGGGGTCTGACTTGTATTAGGAATTCTAGTTCCTGCGATTTTCCTTCCTTAATTAAAGGTCCTCTCACAACTATAAATACCTCCCCTCCTGCAGTGTATTTCAGCATCCAAAAATCATAAGCATCTCACATATTCCCTACCTGCCTCACGCATCATATACACTCGCAATTAGGGTTTTGATCTGTTGTCTGCCCAATTCTCGTTCGCCAAGCTGTCTGGGTCGTCTGCTCCGCCCAACTCCATTCGTCGTTGTATCTTGGGAGATTTATTTCTATCCAACCGTGAGCACATAGTACGGGACAATAAGAATCTTAAGGAAAAAGTTCGCTCGCCTCGACATCTTTTTATTTCCTATTTTATTTGTTCTTTGCTGATTGCTGTTTCTGTTAGTTTGAATTAATCCCCGCTGTTATCCCAAGTTTACTGTTGTAATTCCAATAGCTTAAGATTCTTATTTTGTAATTTGAACTGATGGATACCACGTTTGTAACGAACAACACGACGCTGCCCACTTCAACCAATGTGACGACACCCTCTATGAGGAGTTCGACCGTACCTACACAAATGAACTCCACTATGCCCTCTTCTGGCACCGGTCCATCTAGACTCTTTACTAGCGGACCCTCTATGTCTGCACCACTCACTTTTGGATCCAGATCGGGCTCGATTCCCTTTGGCTCTACGATACCCGCCTCCGTTGCTGCACATGCTGAACGTCCTGAAAAATCTAATGGACATAATTTTAAAACTTGGCAACAAAAGATGGGTTTTTACTTAACTACTTTGAACTTGTCTTGGTTTCTAATCGAGGATGCACCTGTTGTGTGTGCGGATGATACAAGTTTCAATCGTAGAATCGCCCTTGATGCGTGGACACAAGGGGACTATCTCTGCAGGCATTATATCCTAAATGGGTTAGACAATGCGATGTATGGGATATATAGTTCGGTCAAGAGTACCGCTAAAGAACTATGGATCTCTTTGGAAAATAAGTACAAGGTTGATGACGTTGGCACTAAGAAGTTTATTATCGGACGGTTCTTGGAGTTTCTCATGGTTAATTCGAAAACTGTGATGAGCCAACTCCAAGAGTTGCAAATGATTTTGCAAAGCATACATGCTGAAGGTATGCACGTGTGTGAAAACTTCCAAGTGATGGCTATTGTTGAGAAGCTACCACCGAGTTGGAGAGATTTCAAGAATTATCTAAAGCATAAGCGAAAGCAAATGACTTTGGAGAAGTTGATTGTCAAACTGCGTGTCGAGGAAGGAAATAGACAATCCACGACGAAGCATGGAAAGACCTCGATGATGGAGGCAAAGGCTCATTTGGCAGAAGCTGATTCTGGGAAAAAGCGCAAGCACCAAGGCCAAGGCAAAGGAAAAACGAATCAAAAGAAAGCCAAGAGGTTCGAGGGCAACTGCCATAACTTTGGTAAACCTGGACATATGAAGAAAGATTGCCAAAAACCACGCAAGGATAGTCGGAATGCAGCAAATGTCATCACTGAAGAGATGCCCAATTTATATCTTTGTGCAGTGGTGATGGAGGCCAACGTAATTGATAATCCAAGAGAGTGGTTTATAGACAATGTAGCTACTTATCACGTATGCTCTGATCGAGATGTATTCTCTGAATATACCCCCGTTATTGAAAGAAGTCTCCATATGGGTAACTCATCTACTGCTGAGGTTGCGGGAGTTGGTAAGGTGCTGCTGAAGATGACGTCTGGTCTAGAGCTGACTTTGAAGGATGTGCTGCATGTTCCTGATATTAGGAAAAATATTGTCTCTAGGTCCCTGCTTGGCCAGCATGGGTTTAAACTAGTGTTTGAGTCTAGTCATTTTGTGCTCACTAAGAGTGGGAAGTTTCTAACTAAAGGTCATCTCGAGAAGGGACTCTTTAAGTTGAATGTAATGGTTAAACGCCCAGTTATTACTATTAAAGTTATTGCTTCTTCGTATGTTGTTGAGTCATGTGATTTATGGCATGTTAGACTTAGACACGTTAACATGAAATTAATTAAGAAATTGGTAAAGGTGAATTTACTAAATAACGTAAAGTTTGACTCAAAACACAAGTGTGAAGTTTATGTTGAAGCAAAAATGGTGAGACCTTCTTTTTATTCGGTAGAAAGAAGTTCGGTTCCTCTAGAGTTAATTCACACTGATATTTGTGATATGAAACTTGTGCAAACTAGAGGAGGTAAAAAAGTATTTTATTACTTTTATTGATGACTGCACAAGATTTTGCCATGTTTACCTATTAAGAGGCAAAGATGAAGCAATTGATGCATTTAAAACTTTCAAGAATGAAGTTCAGAATCAATTGAACACTCGAATTTAGGCGATTTGCAGTGATCGAGGTGGAGAGTATGTTTCTCCATTTTAAGAATTTTGTGCTGAATACGCGGTAATTCATCAAACGACTGCTCCCTATACACCTCAATCGAATGGCGTTGCTGAATACAAGAACTGAACCCTGAAAGAAATGATGAACGTCTTCCTAATAAGCTCAGGGTTACTAGCGGAAGCAGTTCTTTCCGCTAACCATATTTTAAATAGGGTACCTCACACGGGAAGAGAGAAAACCCCATACGAGTTATGGAGAGGTAAAGCTCCAACTTACGATTATCTCAAGGTATGGGGGTGCTTGACTAAGGTAAGAGTACCTGAACCGAAGCAAGTGAAGATAAGACCTAAGACGGTTGATTGTATCTTCATCGGATATGCACAAAACAGTGCTGCATATAGGTTCCTAGTACATAAGTCTGAGATACCTGATGTAACTGAGGGAACGACCATTGAGTCATGGAATGCAGTATTCTTTGAACACATATATCCTTGCAAGGAAAGAAACGAGATCTCTAATAAGAGAACTCGTGAAGATGAACCGCTTGCAGTTCAAGATGCATCACTAGATGGTGATGATGGTGAACTTAGGTGAAGCAAGAGGACTAAGATTACAAATACCTTTGGTCTGGAGTTCATGATCTATATGTTAGATAACAAACCTCGTTCCATTCAAGAAGCCTTGTCTAGTCCTGATGCTCCTATGTGGAAGGAAGCTATAAATTCGGAGATTGATTCTATCATGCAGAATCATACATGGGAATTGGCGGATCTTCCTCAAGGAACTAAACCCCTTGGATGCAAATAGAGCTTATGGCTCAATAGATAAGTATAAAGCAAGGCTTGTGGACAAAGGCTTTAAACAAAGAGAAGAATACGACTTCTTCGATACCTACTCACCGGTAACAAGAATCACTTCGATTAAGGTGATTTTGGCGATTGCTGTGCTACACAATCTTGAAATTCACCAAATGGATGTGAAAACAGTGTTTCTGAATGGTGAGCTAGATGAAGAGATTTATATGGAACAACCTGAAGGGTTTGTAGTTCTTGGTCAAGAGAACAAGGTGTGTAGACTTGTTAAATCATTGTATGGATTGAAACAAGCACTAAGACAGTGGAACATCAAGTTCGATAATGTGATGTTGGCCAATGGATTTCGCATTAATGAATGTGATAAATGCGTTTATATGAAAAACACACTTAGCTCCTTTGTCATTGTTTGTCTGTACGTCGATGGCATGTTGATATTGAGTAACTCAAGTGATGTGATCACAAACACCAAAAATATGTTGAAAGACAACTTTGATATGAAGGATATGGGGTTAGCTGATGTGATTATTGGGATCAAGATCATAAGGAAATCGGATGGCATCATATTGTCTCAGTCTCATTATGCAGCGAACATACTTGAGAAGTTCAGCGCAGATAGTAAAACTGCAAAGACCCCTTTTGAAGATAACCTTTGTTTAGTGAAAAACAAGGGCGATCCAGTGACACAATTGGAGTATGCTAGGATCATTGGGAGTCTGATGTACCTTTCTAACTGTACGAGAATGGATCTATCTTATTCAGTGAACAAACTAAGTAGGTTCACGAGTAATCTGAACAGTATTCAATGGACTGGGCTAAATCGCGTGTTGCGATACTTGAGATTTACCCAGAGTTTTGGGCTGCACTGTACAAGATATCCAAAAGTTCTGGAAGGATATTGTGATGCCAACTGGATATCTGATTCTAAGGATTCACATTCCACAAGTAGGTACGTATTCACTATTGGTGGAGGTGCTATATCCTGGAGGTCTACGAAGAAAACGTGCATAGCCCGGTCCACCATGGAGTCAGAGTTCATAGCCATGGATAAGGCTGGTGAAGAAGCCGAATGGCTTCGAAATTTTCTCGAAGATGTTCCATATTGGAGTAAGCCGGTATCACCTATTATGATAAACTGCGATAATCAAGCTGTTATTGCAAGGGCTTACAGTGAAATGTATAACGGTAAGTCGCGACATATTCGTCGAAGGCATAATACCGTTAGAGAGTTGATCTCAAGAGGTATAATTTCTTTTGACTATGTGAAGTCAAAGGAGAATTTAGCGGATCAGTTTACAAAGAGTATAATTGAGATCAATTCTATACTTTACTAGAGGGAATGGGCTTAAAGTCCACACAAAAGAATGGTCTTTAGTGGAAACCCAACCATGATGACTGGAGATCCCAAGAACTTGGTTTAATGGGAAAAACAAAACTTTGGACTATTCTATTCTTGAACACTTGGTACCTAGACATGAGCTAAACCTATTTCCTTAGAGAGCATATCCAAGTGATATCCTGATGACCGTGGCATAGGGTAAGTTTTAGACTTTTAATGACAATCTATACCTATAAAGGTGAAGTATAGCAGGATACTTTTGATAGACAAGGTCACCTATATAAGTGTAGAGGAGTGGCCGCCTCGAGCGAAGCACTTACGAATCCAAGAGTGTTCCAAGGCCAAAATGGACACAACTTAAAACTTGCAAAATTGGCGTAAACGTTATTATGTGAGTATCTTTGTCTCGGTAGGCTCGGACTCGGAATAGTTCAATGACACTGTCAATTAGGCCGTGGGTTTATCCGATAGTACTTCACTACGGAAGGTTCAAAGTCGCAAACTACCTCTCCAGATGTAATAACATTTGATGTGGAAACTGATAAATTGAGTCACATGCATCATAACATTATTTGCACTCATGTGGGGGATTGTTGGGGATTTGGATAATTGAGAAGTTATTTTTGGTAACTTTGGTCCAATATTCTAAGTATGGAAAGTTTGTTATTTCCGAAATCGAACTTCATATTATTAGTCTACGTTGCGAGTAGATGAACGTGGTATATTTATTTTCACAAATCCATGATGGGATGAGTGAGTAATCAATGTTCAAAATTGGACAT
Source organism: Phtheirospermum japonicum (assembly GCA_014905375.1). Taxonomy (NCBI): domain Eukaryota; kingdom Viridiplantae; phylum Streptophyta; class Magnoliopsida; order Lamiales; family Orobanchaceae; genus Phtheirospermum; species Phtheirospermum japonicum. Next base: position 74,584 of record BMAC01001409.1, read on the forward strand.
TTGATAAGTGAATTTGAAAGTTGAAGAGGTAGTGGGATTTCCATTTGTTATATGGAAGTCCAACATAGGAAGGAGACCCATTTATGGATGACTTGATTAAATGAAGTGAAATGGGCATTGGTTACAAGTTGAGTGGGGTTAGGAACCCCCACACGCGCGCCACCACCCACCCGCCCGGCTCAGGCTCGTGGCCCGCAGCTCGCGGTCCGCGACCATTCTCGCGTTTTTTCGCTCACGTGATTTGTGGTTCGTGGTTCGTATAGTTCTAGCTGGGTTTGGGCTTACGTTTTGGACTAGTTCCAAAATATTCCAGTCTTTCTTGGAGAGAAAGATTAGGAGTCTGACTTGTCAGAAATCCTAATTACTGCGATTTTCCTTCCTTAATTAAAGGTCCTCTCACAACTATAAATACTCCTCTCCTGCAGTGTATTTCAGCATACGAAAATCATAAGCATCTCACGTATTCCATACCTGCCTCACGCATCATATAAACTCGCAATTAGGATTTTGCTCAGTTGTCTGCCCAGTTCTCGTTCGCCAGGCTGTCTGGGTCGTCTGCTCCGCCCAACTCCATTCGTCGGTGTATCTTGGGAGATTCATTGCTATCCAACCGTGAGCACGTAGTACGGGGCAATAAGAATCTTAAGAAAAGAATTTGCTCGCCTCGACATCTTTTTATTTCCTGTTTTATTTGTTCTTTGTTGATTGTTGTTTCTGTTAGTTTGAATCAATCCCCGCTGTTATCCCAAGTTTAATGTTGTAAATATAATAAAATAAATATATAAGTATAACTAATAAGTAAATATAATGAATAAGTATATAGATATATATATTTATTGAAACAGAGAAATATATATAAAAAATGAAGGTGGAGTGTGAAATATGTGGAACCCAAAAAGAAGGTTTGGTTGGTTTATTAATAAATAAAATTTGGTTAGAAAAGTAAGGTTTGTGTTTTAGTTAATAGCCGCGGTAGGAATCGGAAAAAATGAAGTTTGAGTGGTGTGATTAACAAAGATGGCCTTAGTGAACCCAAAAATTAAAGATGATTTGGCTTCGCTGTCCCAAGCACATAATAACTTTATGTTCAAGTTAATGTTTCATATTTGTGAGATAGTCTGCGCACTCATTATTGGATTTTGAAAAGATGTTTACCAACAAATTTGGAAACTATTGGAATTGGAAAAGATAATCCAGCAGCATGTGCAACTTTTGATTATTAAACATCGGTACTAGTTGATAAGTTATAGTTTTATTTTAGTTGATATAAGTAATAGTATTTGATAAATTTAATTGGTGAAATAGCTTAAAAACGTAAATTACAAAAGTGTTTAAAACAATAATGTTTATGTTAGCATAGTTCATTTATATTTTGTTTTATTTTGTAGAAAGAGTGTTAGTATTGTTAATATAATTGTTGTTAATTCTATTAATTATCACGTTTAAAATATTAAAACTTAATTTCTTAATAATTGTACAACAATAAATTTAACCCAAATATATTGAAGTAAAAAACTAGAGTAAACCCCTTGTGTGGTAGGTTGTCGTAAGAACAAAAATATTAGACAAAATATTAAATTTGATAAATATTAGGCTCAAATAATAAATAAGTAAATATATTTGCTAAACGGAGTGTGGAAAGCAGACACATAACTGGTCACCATAGTCCGTAACTCCATCCGGCAAGTATCGGCTGCGAGCGCCGCATGACAGCGTCCCTCATCCGCCTCCATTTCCACGATTGTTTTGTTCAGGGCTGCGATGCCTCGATCCTGCTTGACGACGCGCCTACCATCAAGAGCGAAAAATCTGCAGCTAACACTAGTACAGAAAACACATTCTAGAACAGACGATCTAGAAGGGATATTTCGTGTACGTTCTAGAATGTCTGTCCGGTGGCATTTTCGTAAATAAATTCGTAATCCTAGAACGTATTTTAAAATGTACGTTCGGAACATTTTGAGACTAACAACATTTAGAAGGTATTTTTTAAAATATGTTCTAGTATGCGTCATAAATCTAGAACGTATATATCAAGTACCTTCTGAAACTTACTATCTAGAACGTATATTTTAAATACCTTCTGAAATGTACGTTCTGAAATTTTTGACACTATTCACATTTAGAAGGTAATTAAATTATACGTTCTAGTATGTGTCTTATAATAAATCATTCCAGAACGTATAAATTGTAGTACTTTCTAGTTAGAAAAAAAATCCCAGAACGTAATATTACTTATACGTTCTAGCTATAAAAAACCTTAATTAAATAAGTATACTTGAATAATAATTAAATAATTGGACGCACTATGCCTTCCGCCTTCACTCGGACTTAACAATTTCTCTCTCCCCGTACCCAAACCTAGGTTATCTCTACCCGTACCAGAACCCGTGAATCGTCGCCCACGGCCCGCCGCCGCCACCACGTCGCCGGTCTCCCGCCACCACGCCTCCCGCCGCCCGCCGCACACAACTCATATCTTACAATTCCTCAGTCTCCCCGTACCCAAACCTAGTTTCTCTCTCCCCGTACCCAGAATCTATGAATCGTCGCCAACCGCCCGCCGCCCTCCACCACGTCGCCGGTATCCCGCCACCACGCCTCCCGCCGCCCGCCGCCCGCCATCTCGTTGCCTCCAAAGTATTTCAATTTGGCAGTCCACAATCTTCTTCTTCAGTGGAGTTCGAGGAGATTCGCTTGAATCTTTCAATTCATCACCTGATTATACCGGTAAAATCCTCAATTTTGGTCTACTTTTCAGTAAATTAATGGAAGCGACTTGTTATTTGTGTGTAATCTGACGAATTGGATAGTCAAAGTTCAGAGTTATTTTCAAAATTTGAGTTAATTCGAAAGCCGGTTGTTTCTTGGTTAGAACCCTTGTGTAGGCATTTATGGCTGTTTCAGAAACTGTATAAGCACTTTCCCTTTTAGGCCAACCTTTACCGATTTGATTTATTGAACTGTCTGTGTGTTTTGAGTTTAACTTGGGTTGAGTATGACTTGACCTGCGTGAAAGTGGCAAAAGCTTCGATTTTTGAGATTATCTTTTATTGTCCTTTTCAATTAATTGTATAATTGTGTTTGATTTAGATGAATGTCTTCGTATGGAGATGCATGATTGTCGCTTATGCGTGCGTGTCATTATATCTAATTTTTTATATTAACTTTATATTTGTGTTCTTGTGTGATTTTCTTGTTTGGATTTTTGGTTTAATTTAATTATTTGATTAGCTTGTTTTGGTCCATTTGTTCTGATTTCTGATGTGTTCGTATTAATATCATTTATTGCTGAATGTTTGATAAGAGTTGATGAGGCTGACATTTGCCTCTTGTGAAATCCATCTCAGCAGAAGGGATTATCAGTTTCTTAGATCTCCGTAATTGAATTTTGATTAATATAAATTTTGTTTGATATAGTTTTGTTTATGCTTTTCTTGAATAAACAATTTAAGATATATGCATTCTTTTCGATACATATTATTCATTACTTCGTATTTTTGTTATTGATTGCATCCACATTTATTCTTCTTCACACTTGGAATGTTGCTGCTTTGCTGATTTCTCTAAGTTTCTTTGCTGTTAAATTGGTTGAATGGGAGGTTGTAAACACCTCATTTAGCTGTAAAAGTTTGAACCTGGCCATTCTGTAGCTTCATAAGATTGAGGTGTATAAGAACCCCATAATTTATGTTATTGTGAGATGAAATTATTGGCATTGGGTCTTTCGATGCTTAAAGTATTAGTGGTTTGTTTTAATATAGAACAGTCATTTAGTTTATGTGATGCATTCTTATGTAGCAATGAACCCTTGAAACAGGAATTGTCTGTGCTTATTTTAATTTATACCTGATTAGCAGTGGTCTTTCCGAAGTGTTAGCAAGTATTTTCGGTGTTATTTCCTGAATGGATTTAATGTCCTGTTTTATTTTGTGCAGTCATGCATTAAGGTTGCTCTTGATTTCGTGTCTCCTGAAAATGTTCCTTCGTGCTTCCGACTGACCCGCAGGGGTGGACACTGCGGCGGCCGGCGGGGAATTCGCGGCTGTTGCCGGCTCAGCATCGAGTTTCAGCGCCAGCCAACAGCGTAAGACACTTGCGGCGGGGAATGATAGCGAGAGCGAGGTGACTGGTTATTTATGGTTCTTTCCTTTTTCTTTTTCTTTTTCTTTTTTGTTTTAAATAGTGTTCAAATCAATTGACCAGAAATAGTAATAGCAAGAAAATTAAAAGTACGGGCCAGTGTTTCCAAATTGGGTAATTACATTAAATTCAAAAATTGATCACTACATATATATTTATTTTTTTCACATTACTTTCTGAATTATGCGTTTTATTTCACTTTGCCTTGTTTTAGGACATCCTCCTAGAGCTAAAAAGCAAGCACACAGTTCAGAAGAACAATCAAGGAAAGCTAAAGCTGCAAAAGTTCACAATTTGTTTGAGAGGGTATGTATATTCTCAATATTGCTTTTTTTTTTCCTACTCTAATTCTCATTTTCTTAATTATATTGAACAAAATTGTAAATTGCGCAGAAGCGCCGTGACAAGATTAACGAGAAAATGAAACTATTGCAAGAAATGGTACCTAATTGTAACAAGGTTGGGAATTTTGAACCTAATAAACTATGGTTTCCTGTTTCATACTGACCCCTATTCACTTTTCAATTAAGTTGCCATTATATTTTGTTGTCTGAAATACAGACGGACAAGGCTTCGATGCTGGACGTTGCGATCATGTACTTGAAATCACTACAGCTGCAAATTCAGGTAGAATCGTGCTCTCACTTTTTAGTACATAAATTTTTTGTAGTCAATAATAATATATGCTGCTCTCCTCTCATTACAGAGGAAGAAAAAAGTGCTTAAATTTTTTTGAAACCCTTTCCCTGTGCATGTAAAAGAAATTTAGTTGGGGAAAAAAAAAAGAGAGGAGAAGAGAAGAAAGAAAATAAAAAAGTAAAATATTCCAACTACTAATTTCAGCAACTGACGGATGCCGGGATGGCTCCCATGATGCACCATGGCATGCAACAATATATGCCCGGAATGGGAATGCAGATGGCCAGGATGGGGATGAACATGCCTATGGGCATGAACCCAACGATCATGCCTATGGCTATGGGCATGAACCCAACGGGCATGAACCCAAGGTGGCTGATATCATCAAATATTTTACAATTACACCCTTTAACTTTTCTACATATTATAAATAGCCCCACTTTTTTTTTCCGGACTATTTGTAGTATTTAGGGAAGTTGAGGAACATAATAACAAATTTTAAAATTTAGTTATTGTTCTTAATTTAGTTATTGTTCTTAATTCAATTTTAAAAATGTTTGATGACATCAGCAATCAGCAATTTAGATATATCTGTTTTTGTCAAAATTTATTTTGTCATTTATATGGATACGTAAATATTTATGTAAGCGTCGTAGATCGATAATATAAATTATTACGGCTTGTCATATAGACACACGTGGATGTCCGATTCCCAGTTTATTTTGAACATCGATCGTTGGTTATGTTAATTCTAAATGGCTACATACACATTTCCCATTTTCCTTTTCTTGATACCTGAAAACTTACAGTTAAAAATCTCCTCTTGTATGCATAAGGTTATGTAGCAATATATTCTTGTTAATTCATTAAAACTTCTCCAATATAATTGTATTATTTCACTGCAGCCTGTTTTTAAAATAATGGAGTGTATGTTATTATTATAATTATTGTTGTTGTTGTTGTTCATAGTCTAATTCATGGGAAGAATTTCAGTGAATTTATCAACTCATTTTTGTTTTATGGATTTTTTTTAACTGTTTTGGTCTGTGAGTAGCAGGTGGGCTGGAATTATTCTCGGAACATCTGCAACGATTTCCAAACAACATTCACATATTACTTGAAATGGCTAGGGTTTGTAATAGCTGCATTAGAATGAAACCAACCATTTTAATTATGTTCACTATCCCATGCTTGTTCTTTCTGTAATTTCAGACTAGTGTTATTTTTGACCTAAGCCTTTTTAATTGCTTTTCTGAAGGTTAAAGCTGTCACTGGAAAAAATGATGAAGCAATTATGGATTTTTCAAAATTAATTAATTACCCCAATATTAATATGATAATTGTTTTTTCTGTTATTAGACAGTAAATTTAGGAAAAATGATATCTACAGGTTCGGTCACTGGATCCGTACGTGGTTACGTATATGGATGAGTATGCAATGCTTCTAAAGCTCAAGTCTGACCAGTCCAAGTTAAATAAGTTAGTTCATGATCTGGTGAACAATGACCCTGCAAAACCCGAGGTTTACGTGGCCTTATCTGTTTTATGGGAAAAGAAAGACGAGCGAGGCGCTTTATCTTATGCAGAGAAGGTTAGATTAATCTCTTGTGTTTGAGTTTTGACTAATTTTTCTACAAAAGCTTATGATTACTATTTGTTAATTAATAGCAGAGCATCCGAGTTGATGGAGGCATGTAGCTGGTTATATAATGAAGGTACCGTAAATTTATTTTGAATAAAAGACACCATCAATTTTTTTAAATTTTTAATTTTATTTTTTATGAAGGGGAATCTTTACTTACCAATGAATTGGCCAGACGCTGCAGTGTTGTTATAAGTTTAGTACCGCTCGATGTTGATAAATTTAATTTTAAGAATATCAAAAATTGGCACAATGGAGAAATAAGTAGCTACTTGCTAGTACATATCATTGGCACTTAAGTTACACTGGTGAAGGGGATCAGGAAATTGTCTTTGATTACTGTGAATAGGCTGATTGCTTTTCCTTAACTAGTTTCTGTACTTTTTGTATGTTCACGGATCTTACGAATGGAGCAATTTCTTGTTGGTTTGGTGAATCACTTGATGCATTAATGATCCTTTTGTTTATTTTGTTGATGTATTAGATGATTGATTATGATCCTTTTGGTGCCAATATATCGAGGATTAGAAATGAGTCTGGCACAAATATCAAGGTTAGTTTTTGGCGTTATTATGAATTTCGGGTTCCAGATTCTGAATGCCTAATATCTGGGGGTCGTATATAATATTTTTGTCTATATGATATTTTTCCTTTTTTGCAGGTTCATGGTGGGAGGGGTGAACAAACCCAAAGGCAGATCCATTTACGTGGTAGCGCTCGACAGGTATAGCTTTTTTTGCTTCTAATTTTTCTGATTACTTTTTTAAATTATGAAATAAAAAATGTTTTTGAAGTGGACTTTTAATTGTTCGAATTTCTATCCATTAGGTGGCCCTCGCCAAACTACGGGTTGATGAGTTGAGTTGATGCGACAAGCTGGAGGGCAAGTCCGCAAACTCCTGCTGGTCAATATCAGTAATATCCTAGTCAACCGCCTGTGTAATTAATTTATTTCTACTTTCTAAAATAAGTATATCGATTATTATTGTTTATTTTTATTTTTTTTGGGTGAGGTGGTGGTAGGACTGAACCATCAATTGATTCTCATTTACTGAATACCTCAATGTATAATAAAATGCCTTTCAATTTAGGGGGAATTGCCAAATACTCCCTAAGACATAGATGAATTTGTCAAATAATTCCAACTTGTAGATTTAAGTCAAATGGTCCCTCCTTTTTGCCAAATAGTCCAAAATTGTGATATGAATATACCACAATACCCTTACTATTAAAATAACTAATAATAATAATAATAATAATAATAATAATAATAATAATAATAATAATAATAAAATGGTCCACCACCTGTTTGCCACCACCTGCCGCCGCCCGCCGCCGGAAAGTTTTCCGGCGAGATTTTTTTTTTTTTTTTGCCCACTAGCAGCACATCGCATTACAAACACTATCATCTTGGTTAGTGTATTAGTTTCTGGACAGAAGAGTATTGGTTATTGTGTACGGGAGTATTGGTTTCTTGCAGTGTAAAAAAAATGCTAATACTTCTTAGTTACGACGTCACTTATCACTTAAGAAAGAAATACAGAGCAGAAAGAAGAGAAAAAGAAAGAAGCAAAGGAGATAAGCTATTCATGTTAAACACCAACACATGTCATTAGGTTTGAAATACCCCTACATTGTATTACAAATATCGATACCTCGCAGCACAAGAACCAACACATTGGTATGCACAACCTAATACCATCCACATTTTACATTTCAGAACTTGCAAAACACTACAACAATTGTACGTGCAGAGACCTAACATGTCAAAGGCTAAAAAACTTCACAAATACTTTCTAGAAAACGCACAAGAACCAAGACATGTTTTTTCGCCCATTGCTAACTCCTCTACTTCCTGGAATTGGAGAAATCGAGTACATCTTCCTCCAACTGATTCTTCATGTGATTGACATCACTCAAGAGAAGTGTTGCACCAATACTTGGCTCTCAACAAACGTCTCTCATCACGCTACAAAAAACACACACAAAAAAAAAAAAAAATACTTCAGAGCACAAACACACATACTCCACATAAAGAAAACACAATACTTCATAGCACAAAAACGCATACTCCACATACAGAAAACCAATACTTCAGAGCGTAAACACACATACTACACAAACAGAAAACAAAATACTTCATAGCACAAAAACACATACTCCACATACAGAAAACCAATACTTCAGAGCACAAACACACATACTCCACAAACAGAAAACGAATACTTCAGAGCACAAACACACATACTCCACATACAGAAAATAAAATACTTCATAGCACAAAAACACATACTCCACATATAGAAAATCAATACTTCAGAGCACAAACACACATACTCCACAAACAGAGAACCAATACTTCATAGCACAAAAACACATACTCCACAAACAGAAAACCAATACATCATAAATATAGAAAGTGGACAAGTGATGCATTTTAACTTGTACAAAATCATTTTTCTTATACAAAACATATGGTGCTGCTCAATTGAAAACAAACTCAGAAGATCGATAAATATAACTGGAATTCTTTTAGGCTAAAATCAAGTATTTGAAACCCGAATATTAAACGGCGAACACGACTACTAAAAGCACATCTAATCCAGCAACTACAAATTCAGGAGAACGATACAATCGGTTTAGCAAACTTCAAAGAGCACACAAATGACAGCAGAAATCTAATTAAGTACCTCTTTGGGATTTGTAGAAATCTAATTAAGTACCTCTTTTTGTAGATCAAATCATGAACACTAGAGCGAGCTAATGGCAGCTCAAGGACGAATGAAAAATCCAACAAAGAGAAAGGGTGTCACAGTTCACATCCGCCATTCCAAGCCCCTGCAGATCGCTAACTCCATTTGACGCACATCCTCCTTTGAATACAGAATATTCCTCTCACGCTGCAGAAAATGATCATTACAATATATATCAATATATGTATAGCAGGATTAATTCATATATTCAAACAGAAACTTATTCACCCGACTGCAAACACAGATTTTGAAGCCTAAAATAAAAAATTATTAGAGTTAAATTACCAGGAAACTTTCGAGCACAAAGGATTTGTCCCGGAGCTTCCAAGCGATGGTGAGGCAATAAATCGCAAATAGCTCTCTGTTTCTAGTATCCCCAGTGGTTTGAAGCACACGCTGACCAGAGATTTCAGATTTAACCTTAAATCAACTTGTTAATTAAAGAAGCACACACAATCGTACAAATGAAAGGGAAATTGAAAACGCAATCAACAAAGAGGAAGAAATTCGAACTCGACAAGAAAATCATTGTTTCCTGAATAGAATCGGTCAAAGTAGGTGATCGCCATGTAAGGAATCAGAGGATCAAAATCGCGAGTCGTTTTTGGATATTTCTTCACAAGTCAAACAGAAATCAATTCCGAAAAAGTCACCATCAATCAGATCCAGATCAATAATTTAACGCCCAGCACTTTAAGCCTTCAGTCCCAAGTCAAACAGGAACTTGGAACCGAGAAAACGATTGATTCTGATTCATCTTCTTCTGTGTCAACTGAGATAGAATCTGGGAAAGGAAAATGGGATCAAGTGCGAGTGAAAAAAGACATGAATGTTTTTTTTACCCAGATAAACTGTATTGATTCACTGTTTCAGATTAATTGATATTTACAAATACATATATGTTTCGTATGTAATTTCTTTTCCCCAAATTAAAAATTCAAACAAATTGAAAAAAAATGATCCAAATTAATTCAAGCAGTAGATGGAAAACGATCAGTGATCGCAAAACAATAAAAAAAATAAAAATCAGAATGATGCAGGCAAGCAGCTAACGATATCTGCAACTGCAAGTAGAATAGTTAAAAGGCAAACATCAAACAAAATGAAAAATGACCTTTGAAATGATCTCCCCCAA
>BMAC01001410.1:3402-17246 GCA_014905375.1 Phtheirospermum japonicum
TTTTTTAGTTTTGAAATTTCGGTTTCTGCATCTCTCTAATTGTTCTCGGCTGCACTGAAATATACGTGCACTACGAGAGCTGAGGGGAGATGCTGCCGAAATTTTGAATCTAAGAAAAATGCATATTTTAAGATAATACATACTACTAAACGTCACCTTTTTGAATGGGATAGAAGCCTTACCAATTACAATTCGAATTACTCATTCTTCTCGTAATGCTGCCGAAATTTCGCCACCTTCTTTAATTCTAGATCACGCTTAACACTCAAAAATCTTAGGATGGCTGATGATCGTAGTTGGATGTATAAACAGAATATTTCTGGATTTCTAAATCCGGCGTTCGTATAATTTGCACTCACGCATTATTCTACAGAGAGGGACGGTGATAAACTAAAATGCCCTTGCCCACGAACTAAGTGTAGGAACTGTATTTATAGGAATATCGATGAGATAAAATGTCACATCGGTACCAAATAGTTCATTGCTGATTACTACATTTGGACTCATCACGGGGAAACAGATCATGTCTCATGGCCTGGTGATATTGAAATTGGGGGATCATTATCAAATGCGTACGTCGATATGGTGCAAGATGTTGTCGGCACTAATTTCGACATGAATGACATTGAGTTGGATGAATCACCTAATCCCGAGGCGAATAAATTTTTCGATATTTTAAAAGCTACCAAAAAACCTTTGTATCCCGGCTGCGAGAAACACAATCGGTTGTCCTTAGTTGCTGGTCTTATGAATTTAAAATCGAAGCATGGCATTTCTCAGAAATGTTATGCTAAATTTATTGATTTAATAAAAGAGATCGTGCCAGAAGACAACATTGTTGCAGATAATTTCTACGAAAGTAAGAAGTTGTTGAGAGGTATAGGTTACCGGTAGAGAAGATAGATTGTTGCGTTAAGAACTGTATGATTTATTGGAAGGATGATTTGAATCTGGATAAGTGCAAGTTTTGTGATCATCCACGGTTCAAACCCGTGAAGAAGGGACAAGCTAAACGGCGCAAGTACGACTTAATTCCGTGCAAGGGATGTTTTACTTTCCTCTAACGGCTCGCTTGCAGAGGTTGTACACATCTAAAACAACGGCAAAGGATATGCGGTGGCATGCAGAACATATGGTAGATGATGGTGTCATGCACCACCGGTCAGATTCTGAGGCTTGGAGGCACTTCGATCAAAGTCATCCAGAGTTCGCAGCTCAAACTCGAAACGTAAGATTAGGTCTATGTACAGACGGATTTCAACCTTTTGGAAGTTTCGGAAAACAATACTCCTCATGGCCGGTGATTTTCACACCATACAATTTACCTCCACGGATGTGCATGAAAGAGCAGTATATGTTTTTCAGCGTTCTCGTCCCGGGGCCACAAAACCCCAAAGATAACTTAGACATTTTTCTACGACCATTGATTGAGGAGCTGAAGTTGTGGTCCAACGATGCTATCTCGTATGATGTATCTAAAAAATAGAACTTTCAGATGCGAGCGGCCCTTATGTGGAGCATTAGCGACTTTCCTGCATACTCGATGTTGTCTGGTTGGAGTACGGCCGGTCGAATGGCTTGTCCGTATTGCATGGAGCGTTCAGACGATTTTACCCTGAAAAAGAGCATGAAACAATCATGGTTTGATAACCATCGTAAATTTCTAGAATGTGATCATCGACTTCGCAAAGATAAAAAAAATTTAGGAAAAATAAAAAGGTTGAAGCTCTGCCGCTGCACGTGCGTTCTGGAAGAGAGATTTTGGCCAAAATTGAACGGCTAGGACTTTTGAAGGTAACCGATGAAAATGCAGAACATGTGAATGGACTAATAGTGAAGAAAAGTGGTTGGAGAAAAAGAAGTATTTTTTTGGATTTGCCTTACTGGAGCACTAACTTGATTCGTCATAATTTAGATGTTATGCACATTGAGAAAAATGTTTTTGATAATGTGTTTAACACGGTGATGAATGTCAAAGGGAAGACAAAAGACACTGTAAAATCAAGAGATGAGTTAGCAGAATACTGTCACCGTCCCGAGCTTCATGCAGACGCTCCAGGAAAGTATCCCAAAGCGTCGTACACGCTCGATAAGAAGTCGAAAGTTGCATTGTGTGAATGAATAAAGACTCTCAAATTTCCTGACAGGTACGCATCAAATCTAGATCGCTGTGTTGATATGAAAGGGTTGAGATTGTACGGGATGAAAACCCATGACTGTCACGTGTTTATGCAGCGGTTGATCCCAATTTCATTTCGAGAACTGCTTCCTCATCCAGTGTGGAAGGCACTAATAGAGTTAAGTTTTTTTTTTCAGAGATCTGAGTGCGAGAGTTATTGGAACTGCTGATATGAGTCGTTTAGAGCATGACATTCCCCTAATACTCTGTTAACTTGAGATGATATTTCCACCAAGTTTCTTCGATTCAATGGAACACTTGCCCATCCACTTACCATACGAAGCGAGAGTTGCTGGTCCAGTGCAATACAGGTGGAGGTATCCTTTCGAGAGGTATCTTCGCAAGTTGAAAAATAATGTAAGGAATAAAGCGTGTGTTGAAGGCTCGATAGCAAACACATATCTAGTCGAAGAGACGTCGAATTTTGTTTCGTACTACTTTGACGATAATGTCTCCACAAAAAGGACAAACTTAAATCGTAATGAAGAAGTTCAAAATGATGAAGACGATAATCCAAACATTCTATCTGTTTTCAAAAATACTGGTGAAGCTTTCTCGGCCGCAGGGAAGAGATTCTTGTCGGATGAAGAATTGGCCGAGGCCCGAAGATATGTGTTACTAAATTGTGTTGAACTCCAACAATTTATCAGGTTAGCGAATCAAATTTGTTGCAACCCTAATTATCGAAATCTATTAATTAAATATTTTAACAATTCTTCATTTTAATATAAATGTGCAGTTTGTTCGAAGATGGTGTTAAACGTCACCAACCGAACATTACAGATGAGGCACTGACTCGAAAAGCGGATGCTGAATTTCCTGTTTGGTTTGAGAGCTACGTGAGTCTTAATTATCTGTAAAATTACGTGGCAATTAAAATATATTATAACTTTGTAAATATAAAATTATTGTAGGCACGAGATCCTTTGAACAATGTAAATGACGATTATATGAGGTCAATTGTGTATGGTCCATCACGTGTTGTGAACACTTTCAACGGTTCTAAGATAAATAGAAATAGATTTCACACACTCTCGTATGGGTCTGAACGATCAACGTCGAGCACGGGAGTTTGAGAGGAACAAATCTTGGGCCAGATTACATGTATTATTACGGTCGTCTTCTAGAAGTGGTTCAATTGGGTATCACGGGCTTCAAACGACCAGAAGGACGCTCTTGTTCAAATGTGAGTGGTTTGATCCAACTCTAGCCGGAACGAAAACCCACCCTCAATATAAGCTCGTTGACGTCAATCATAAACGTAAATTTATACGAGCCATTTTTACTCGCATCCCAAGAGACTCAAGTGCACTACAGTTCGTATCTGATTTTGAAGCGAGACAAACTAGATTGGTGGGCAACTTGTCAAATCAAAGCTCGATCGACGGTGGATTATATCGAGCCTCGCGTGCCTGAACAACAGTCATTCCAAGAAGATGTTGTAGAAACATTTTCTGTAATACAATTAGAAGATGTTAAATTCTAATTAAATACCCTCTCAATCACGAACATGACGAGTCGGTCAATGATGATTCAGAAGAGTCAGAAAGCGATGAACTAGATTTAACTGAAAAAGACGAAGGAAGCTACGAAGATGAGTCTGAAAGTTAGGGATGAGGTTTGAAGATTTTATGAGTGTTAACGATAATCTGAACAAATTATACCACACACACACACACACCCACACACCACACACACACACACATATATATATATATATATATATATATATATATATAATTTAATTTTAATTATTAATAAAACTATATTGTATGTTAGATGCCTAGTAGGGGTCCTCATAATCGTCAGACTTCTCTCGGCTCATCGTCCTCGGGACCCCATGAGGATGATGCCACCGACATGGATTTAGATGATACTGTTCCACCCACCCCATCTGAGGAGGCGAGGAGCACGCCCGGTTCATCAGAGGTCAGGACTACCAGGATCGAGGTAGTCGTGATCGGAAATAGGTAAGTAATATTTTATTCAATTTTTGTTATGTGTTCAATATATAATTTAGTTATTTGTGTTACGTTGAAATAAACTTATTATTTTATAGGTTAAGAAGTCCGTCAAAGGACCTGCTGACCTATCTCAGGACTATACACGATTCTCGTATCCACCCAAACGGGTGGAAACTCGAGCACATCCCGGACAACCATCGTCAGACGTGGTGGCCTGGTTTTAGGGTAATTTTTTATATTTATTTTGATTTGTGTTAACTAAATTGATTGATTATTTTATCTAATTGTATTTATTTTGTAGGGATTGGTGTGGTGGGACAGGAGTGTATACGACGAGAATGCCATCCATTAAGGCGGCATTCTACATATCGATGCGAGATAATTATAACAGTCGTATATACGAGTGGAAGAAGGTGTATCGACGGAGTGGGACGATACCTGCTTACGTAGGAGAGACAACTTGGAACAGGTGGTTGTTGGAGTTTCAGCGACCTGAGGAGGTGGAGAAATCTGAGAAGGCCAGGCGGAACAAGGTGAGCGAGCCCGACGGCCCTTCGACTTGTATAGCGAAGCATCGGGGCGGGTCTATGCCGGCTAATCGACAGGCGGCCGAGATTGTAAGTCGATGATAATATTTTAAGTAATTAATTATATTATTGAACATGTATAATTTTATGTTTTAATTAATTCATTATATTAAATATTGTAAATGTATCTTTAAATACAGGCTGCACAGACGGGTTCGCAGCCTAGTAACTACGAGTTTCTGCTAAGGTATTATCAAAATCCCGACGACACATTTACGAGTCCCAAAGCCCAGAGGATAGTTGTAAGTTTTATATGTTATATATAATTGATTTATTATAAAATCTGATAAAAGTTGTTTAGTAATAATAGTTGAAAATTTTGGTATCAGGAGGACTATGAGAGGGCTTTGGAGGAGATGCGTGCTGCGTCGTTTGATGATAGCAGCCCTTAGGTAGACCCGAACGAGGTTTACCTACAGGTTGTCGGGAATAGGAAGGGTCGACGCTATGGCCTTGGATGCTTTGGGAAGACTCAGAAGGGTTGCAGTACTTCTTCCACCTCCACCACCGAAGTTCATAGGCTCCAGACGCAGGTGCAGTCCCAACAGGAGCAGCTTGAGCAGCTTCAGCAGATCTGCGAGGAGCAGGCGCTGGAGATTCAGCGGATCCGTGAGGAGCACGAGTGTTCTCAGTTGAGGCTCCAACAACAGATTGAAGTAGCTGTTGCTCGGGCCATGGCTCGTCGGCCTCCCCATGATAAGGATGGTGGAGATTCAGATATGGATGGATAGTTCAGGATATTTTATACATTCGATTGATGAATTGATTTTTAGTTATTGAATGATCTTTTTTGATTTTTTTTTTATTAGTGGATTGTTTATTTTGAATTATCTAAAATTTTATTTGTTTATTATTTTTAATTTAATTATTAATTAGCAAATTAGAAATTTTATTAATAGATTTTTTGAAGAAAATTACAGCAAATTTTTTTGCCAGATTCATTTAAAAATAGGAGATTCACTTAATGAATCAAAATAGTAGTACTCGACTATTCAAGGCGTTTTAAATAGAAACACAAGTCTCAAATTTTATTTTGTAATTTGACATAAAATTAAAGATACCAATCCATGGAAAGGAAAATAAAATAGCGTTGGAAGTAACATCTTCGCATCCACCGCCTCGTACCACATCCAACTCCTTAACCTGAAAAGTTTGATAATAATGGGTGTGAGCTTTCAACTCGCTCAGTGGGGATTTGTTTGTCAACATTAAACACGAATCATACAAACCATAAATGAATAGCTACAACACACTGTAAGTCGTTCATAGATGTTGGGCCAACCATAGATTTAGCTCGAAAGCTACTGTTGTTTTAGCCCGAAAGCTACTGTTGTTTTAGCCCGAAAGCTACTATGGAATGTTGCATTGAGACATAGATAATTCATACAATCGCATTTAACATAGACAAACATAGAACACGTTCGGCAATGTTAATAAGAAATCATATAAATCATAAATGAATGGCTACAACACACTATCATTGTTTTAGCTCGAAAGCTACTATGGAATGTTGGCATTGAGACATAGATAATTCATATAATAGCATTTAACATAGACAAACATAGTTTTGAAAAAGTTTAGAATCACCCACCTTTGAATGCGTTTCGTGAAAATGCGAATGTAGATGCTCGTGCTTGAAAATTCTACTTTTGAGATCCCTCGTTTCCTACATTAAAAATAATAATTTATCTTAGAACTTGCTTTGAAAAATAGATTTGGACTAATAAAAATGTAATTAAACCATAGCCATGAATCGAACGTCCGGTTAGGGAAAACAAAGCCAATAGGGTTGTTTTAGTCGGGTTCTTGGAATTGGAGGGATAAAATTGAAGTTTTGGGTAAATTGGAGGCTCAATTGAACAAGGGTAAAAGTCTTTGGGATCAATTGGTTAAAAATTAAAATCTTTGGGGTCCAATTGAATAAAGGGCGAAAGTCTGGGGGTTGAATTGTAATTCTGGAAAAAGTTGGATTAAAAATGTTTCAGCCCTAAAAATCCCTGAACCCAAAGCCCGTTTCTTTTCCTCCTTTCATTTCCTCCCTCCCCGTTTCTCCTCTTTCTTCTTTCCCTAATTGCAGAAATCGGCCAACACAATTCCTCTCCCGTGGTCGATCGTCGCCGGCAGCTGAACGGTGGCGGTGGCTCGGATAAATGGACGACGGCATCCAAGCGCCTCTCCTTCTCTCCCTTCGTCTTCGACTGGACCATCCGGCGGGTGGATGTTGGCGGCGTCCGGCAGCCACAAGTCGATGAATTCCCGCAACGGCGGCAGACGTGGAGTCGGTAGTGGCGGAGGCGGAGATGGTTTTGGTTTGGGAATCTTCGGCAGCCAGGTGACAGACGGGCGAAACCCACCTCTCCTTTGAATTCGATTGGACAGCCACGGCGGGCGACTGCGTGGGTTTGGCGATTGAAATCGGCCGACGCACTCTCCTTCGGCAGTCGGCGGATGCAAACTCAAAGCAGCGGCGGGGCCCGGGGCTGCGAATGGACGGCAGTGGCGAGGCAGTTTTGGGCCGTGGGTTTTCGTACGGGTTTGATGGTGGCCCGGGGTGGTTTCCGGGTCTCGATCGAGCTGGTTATTGCTGGACGGAAATTTTGGGGGTGGTGATGGATGGCGTGGGTTTTGGGTTGGTTTCGGTTGGTTTGGTTTTTCGGCGGCTGGTGTCTTCGTGTGGCCGCTCGGTGGTTTTGGCTCTGGGATTTGGTGGCGATTGGCAGTTGGGGTGTCTCCCGGCGATGGAAAAACGGCGACCAAAAACGTGGCAGCAGCGTGGTGGTTTGACGAGCAGGGTGGCGATCCGGCTGGCGGTTCAATTCCGGTCGACGGCCCGGCTTGGAGTTGCTGTGGCTGTAGAGGTTTGGGGTTCGGGTTTGCCTGCGATGGAGTCGGGCTGTGGGTTCGAGAAAGGCTCCGGACCTTGGGTCCACGAAAGCTCGTCGGCCTTCCGGGTGGCGATTTGTTGTGGTTGTTCGGCCCCTTTCAGATGTTGGTTTGATTGAATTTCTGGGTTGTGGAAAATCGACTAGGAGGAGTTGATGAAAATTCTTATTTGTAAAGTTTTAGGAGAACAAAAACTAGGTTCGTAGCTGTTTGTTGTCGATTGGGTGGGGGGGGATGAATGAAATTGGTTGTTTGAAAGAAAGATAGAAATCAAGAATCGGTTTTTACCTTGCGGCTGTGTATGCAGAAACTTTATGAATGTTGGATGACAATTAGGATTTTTGCTTATAAACCAAAGACAAGGAATTTTTTTGGTAAGTTAGGGTGTGGTTTGGTGGATTGGGCTAAGTCATTGGGCTCGTTTTTAAAGTCCGAAAAGAATCGACCCAAAGACTCTTAAGTTTTAAATCAAATAATTTTCGCAAATGATCCGGTAGTATTTTAAGTTATCAAGCAAATCATAATAATTTTAGAAATTAAAGTTATTTTATAAAAATTAAAATCTATTAATTTAATTATAATGATATCTTAAAATAATTTAAGATAATTTATAAAGAGTTCAACAACAATATAATAGTCTTTAAAATATATTTAACAATCGCACTAGAAATTCTATTAAATAGAAATCTTTAAATCAGTTAAATAAATCATGGTAGTTTTAGAAGTCGAAATATATATATATATATATATATATAATTTATTTGGTAACCGAATTGTTAATTCGACTAAATAGAATTCGTAGATATTTAAAATTTAAAATTAGAAGTTCGTTTATGGTGACGAGCTTGGGGCTAGAATTTTATATTTTTAAAGTATAAATAAAAATAAAAATATGTTTTTGATGCATAGGCTTTGAATTTGGGCTTTAGTAAAAATCAAAATAATATAATTAAAAATAATTCATTTGGATTTGAATATTAGGATTAGTGGAATTGAAACAATAGAATTTAAATAAAAAAAAATATTGGGCTTAACATAAGAAAAAAGAAAAGTTTGGGCGTTACAATCCTACCTCCTTAAAAAAAAATTTCGTCCTCGAAATTCAGATAATCTTACCTTGGTTCAGCAGTCGCATGTTAAACACTCGAGCCCTTCCTCCTTATCAAACTTTTCAGGTTAAGGAGTTGGATGTGGTACGAGGCGGTGGATGCGAAGATGTTACTTCCAACGCTATTTTATTTTCCTTTCCATGGATTGGTATCTTTAATTTTATGTCAAATTACAAAATAAAATTTGAGACTTGTGTTTCTATTTAAAACGCCTTGAATAGTCGAGTACTACTATTTTGATTCATTAAGTGAATCTCCTATTTTTAAATGAATGTTAAGTTTTATTCACGCTTCCGCTCAAATTTATTGTGATTGTGATTTACTGAAAACCCACGCCCTTTATTTTGGAAGTTTTATTTATAAATAATCAAAATTTACACTTTTCGAAAATGGGGCGTGACAGAAGTGGTATCAGAGCGATTCACGGTTCTGTAGACTTACTAAATATTTTATTTCTCGATTTCAAAAAAAAAAAGAAAAAGAAAATTTACGAGTTAGTCAAAAGTTTTATTACAATATTTCCTTTTATGCCAAAAGTTTAACAAGTGTACAACTATGACAACAAGCATCCACCTCCGCCATACCGCGCCAACTCCAAAAGGTATATGCATAAAAAATTTTAAATTTTTCTAAGTGTATTGCATGTTCTCAATATCAAATACAAAAGCCATTACTATTGCAAATGTTATGCTATGCTATGCTATGCGAAGGGAATTCTACAGACATGATTTCCATGACATTCACAAATCACACAAAAGTTATTACTATTGCAAATGCTATGCTATGCTATGCGAAGGAATTTCTATAGACACGATCACTATGACGTTTCACAAGAAATCACATGTTTTCTATGCAAACCAAATTCCATGCGAACTATTTAAATAGACGAACTATAGATCCCTATGCACGATGAACTTTACCAAACCCCATGCAATAACTATAGGACAATGCCTCCGAGACGTGCTCCTAGAGGTCAAAACCAAGCCAATGCTATGAATCAAGAGAATAATACAAACCAAGCTCCTGCAGCGAGCCAAGCATCTCATACAAATCAAGCTGATCAGAATATGAATGATGTGTTTGCGCCTATGAATAATCATGCTCAAGTAGTGGAGCAATTTCGTCGTTACGCACCTCCCACTTTCACTGGAAAAGAGGAAGCTATTTACGTTGAGGATTGGTTCCGTTCTTTGGAACGTACATTCAAACTACTGAATTGCAGCGATGCTCAACGAGTGATTTGTGCTGAGTATCAACTAATTGAAGGGGCAGACCGTTGGTGGGAAGGTTATTGGAGAACCAGGACTGAACAAGAGCGTGAGGCTCTAACTTGGAGTGAGTTCAAAGAGATTTTGAGAGGTCAATACTATCCAAGGTTTTATCGTGAGCAAAAGGAACGTGAATTCTGGGAGCTACGGCAAGAGGGGATGTCGGTTATAGACACACATAGGGAAGTTCACCGAACTAAGTCGGTTTGCTACCCACTTGGTGGATACCGACTTGAACAAGGCTCGTCGATTTTTGGATGGGATGCGACCGGGAATTAGACATATCCTCAAAAGTCATGGGGATTTATCGTATGCTGAGACAGTTAAGCGCGCACAAGAGATAGCTGCTAGCCAGGATATGGATCGAAAACAAATGGAGAATTCGAGAAAGAGGAAAGGTGAAGATTTGAATCGAAACGAGAATAAAATCCATGACAAGCAAGGAAAGAAAGAGGAAAATAATCAAGGAGATCAACCTACTAAGCCCGTTTGTGGAAATTGTGGGAAAAGTCACTTTGGGGAATGTCTTGCAGGGAAAAAATGCATGCTTTCGCTGCAAACAAAAAGGGCATCTAGCGGATGATTGTCCGGTTTACGGCAATACCAATTTTGCAGAGAAGAAAGGACAAGGAGGAAGGGCTCGAGTGTTTAACATGCGACTGCTGAACCAAGGTAAGATTATCTGAATTTCGAGGACGAAATTTTTTTTTAAGGAGGTAGGATTGTAACGCCCAAACTTTTCTTTTTTCTTATGTTAAGCCCAATATTTTTTTTTATTTAAATTCTATTGTTTCAATTCCACTAATCCTAATATTCAAATCCAAATGAATTATTTTTAATTATATTATTTTGATTTTTACTAAAGCCCAAATTCAAAAGCCTATGCATCAAAAACATATTTTTATTTTTATTTATACTTTAAAAATATAAAATTCTAGCCCCAAGCTCGTCACCATAAACGAACTTCTAATTTTAAATTTTAAATATCTACGAATTCTATTTAGTCGAATTAACAATTCGGTTACCAAATAAATTATATATATATATATATATATATTTCGACTTCTAAAACTACCATGATTTATTTAACTGATTTAAAGATTTCTATTTAATAGAATTTCTAGTGCGATTGTTAAATATATTTTAAAGACTATTATATTGTTGTTGAACTCTTTATAAATTATCTTAAATTATTTTAAGATATCATTATAATTAAATTAATAGATTTAATTTTATAAAATAACTTTAATTTCTAAAATTATTATGATTTGCTTGATAACTTAAAATACTACCGGATCATTTGCGAAAATTATTTGATTTAAAACTTAAGAGTCTTTGGGTCGATTCTTTTCGGACTTTAAAAACGAGCCCAATGACTTAGCCCAATCCACCAAACCACACCCTAACTTACCAAAAATAATTCCTTGTCTTTGGTTTATAAGCAAAAATCCTAATTGTCATCCAACATTCATAAAGTTTCTGCATACACAGCCGCAAGGTAAAAACCGATTCTTGATTTCTATCTTTCTTTCAAACAACCAATTTCATTCATCCCCCCCCACCCAATCGACAACAAACAGCTACGAACCTAGTTTTTGTTCTCCTAAAACTTTACAAATAAGAATTTTCATCAACCTCCTCCTAGTCGATTTTCCACAACCCAGAAATTCAATCAAACCAACATCTGAAAGGGGCCGAACAACCAC
This sequence comes from Phtheirospermum japonicum, assembly GCA_014905375.1. NCBI lineage: Eukaryota > Viridiplantae > Streptophyta > Magnoliopsida > Lamiales > Orobanchaceae > Phtheirospermum > Phtheirospermum japonicum. The sequence goes on from BMAC01001410.1 coordinate 15,099, forward strand.
AACAAATCGCCACCCGGAAGGCCGACGAGCTTTCGTGGACCCAAGGTCCGGAGCCTTTCTCGAACCCACAGCCCGACTCCATCGCAGGCAAACCCGAACCCCAAACCTCTACAGCCACAGCAACTCCAAGCCGGGCCGTCGACCGGAATTGAACCGCAGCCGGATCGCCACCCTGCTCGTCAAACCACCACGCTGCTGCCACGTTTTTGGTCGCCGTTTTTCCATCGCCGGGAGACACCCCAACTGCCAATCGCCACCAAATCCCAGAGCCAAAACCACCGAGCGGCCACACGAAGACACCAGCCGCCGAAAAACCAAACCAACCGAAACCAACCCAAAACCCACGCCATCCATCACCACCCCCAAAATTTCCGTCCAGCAATAACCAGCTCGATCGAGACCCGGAAACCCCCCCGGCCACCATCAAACCCGTACGAAAACCCACGGCCCAAAACTGCCTCGCCACTGCCGTCCATTCGCAGCCCCGGGCCCCGCCGCTGCTTTGAGTTTGCATCCGCCGACTGCCGAAGGAGAGTGCGTCGGCCGATTTCAATCGCCAAACCCACGCAGTCGCCCGCCGTGGCTGTCCAATCGAATTCAAAGGAGAGGTGGGTTTCGCCCGTCTGTCACCTGGCTGCCGAAGGATTCCCAAACCAAAACCATCTCCGCCTCCGCCACTACCGACTCCACGTCTGCCGCCGTTGCGGGAATTCATCGACTTGTGGCTGCCGGACGCCGCCAACATCCACCCGCCGGATGGTCCAGTCGAAGACGAAGGGAGAGAAGGAGAGGCGCTTGGATGCCGTCGTCCATTTATCCGAGCCACCGCCACCGTTCAGCTGCCGGCGACGATCGACCACGGGAGAGGAATTGTGTTGGCCGATTTCTGCAATTAGGGAAAGAAGAAAGAGGAGAAACGGGGAGGGAGGAAATGAAAGGAGGAAAAGAAACGGGCTTTGGGTTCAGGGATTTTTAGGGCTGAAACATTTTTAATCCAACTTTTTCCAGAATTACAATTCAACCCCCAGACTTTCGCCCTTTATTCAATTGGACCCCAAAGATTTTAATTTTTAACCAATTGATCCCAAAGACTTTTACCCTTGTTCAATTGAGCCTCCAATTTACCCAAAACTTCAATTTTATCCCTCCAATTCCAAGAACCCGACTAAAACAACCCTATTGGCTTTGTTTTCCCTAACCGGACGTTCGATTCATGGCTATGGTTTAATTACATTTTTATTAGTCCAAATCTATTTTTCAAAGCAAGTTCTAAGATAAATTATTATTTTTAATGTAGGAAACGAGGGATCTCAAAAGTAGAATTTTCAAGCACGAGCATCTACATTCGCATTTTCACGAAACGCATTCAAAGGTGGGTGATTCTAAACTTTTTCAAAACTATGTTTGTCTATGTTAAATGCTATTATATGAATTATCTATGTCTCAATGCAACATTCCATAGTAGCTTTCGAGCTAAAACAATGATAGTGTGTTGTAGCCATTCATTTATGATTTATATGATTTCTTATTAACATTGCCGAACGTGTTCTATGTTTGTCTATGTTAAATGCGATTGTATGAATTATCTATGTCTCAATGCAACATTCCATAGTAGCTTTCGGGCTAAAACAACAGTAGCTTTCGGGCTAAAACAACAGTAGCTTTCGAGCTAAATCTATGGTTGGCCAACATCTATGAACGACTTACAGTGTGTTGTAGCTATTCATTTATGGTTTGTATGATTCGTGTTTAATGTTGACAAACAAATCCCCACTGAGCGAGTTGAAAGCTCACACCCATTATTATCAAACTTTTCAGGTTAAGGAGTTGGATGTGGTACGAGGCGGTGGATGCGAAGATGTTACTTCCAACGCTATTTTATTTTCCTTTCCATGGATTGGTATCTTTAATTTTATGTCAAATTACAAAATAAAATTTGAGACTTGTGTTTCTATTTAAAACGCCTTGAATAGTCGAGTACTACTATTTTGATTCATTAAGTGAATCTCCTATTTTTAAATGAATGTTAAGTTTTATTCACGCTTCCGCTCAAATTTATTGTGATTGTGATTTACTGAAAACCCACGCCCTTTATTTTGGAAGTTTTATTTATAAATAATTAAAATTTACACTTTTCGAAAATGGGGC